>NNCF01135632.1:0-19944 GCA_002313205.1 Laupala kohalensis | reverse complement strand
GACGATTCCGCAAAGACGGCATGCCTCAGGAATCGCGTGGATTTCTCCACGATTCCAAAACAAGATCTCCTAAATTCCGTCAAGATAAGGATTCTGATTGAATGGAGCAATGAGTGGTTAGCTGTTGAAAGGAATAAGCTCCGACTTATAAATTTTCTGTTAAGTCATGGAGCAGTTCCTGTAGGTCCAGCCCGGCGCGACGAGGTCTTGCTGACCCGCCTGCGCATAGGACATTGTCCTCTCACTCATAGGTATCTCTTACTACTTGATGATGAACCCATTTGTGAGGAGTGTAGCTGTTCTCTGACAGTGCGTCATCTACTAACTGATTGCAGAAGATACTCAAGTATACGGAGACAAATTGGTCTGGCTGCAGATTTACCAACCATTCTCGGGAATGAAACGGTTAATGTTAATAAACTATTGAATTTTATGAGCAGATCGGGGCTCCTCCCACAAGTTCTCGGGAGGGTTTAAAATTTGCATTCCCTTTTCATCTTTACTGTCTTCTTGGTTTTCATCGTTCGTTTCTGTAATTCGAAAATATAATATTTAAAAATTGCCTCTCTTTTTTGCGAAATAATGTATTGGTATTCTCTTTCTTTTCTTTCATCTTTCTATTTAGATATTTGTTGATTTCAGGAGGGTTTGTTAGTGGGTATGGTCGAGATATTCGGCGAGTCCCACACACGGGGAAGAGTCATTACGGCTCTTCTCTATGGTGCGAAACTGCATTTTTCCCTACTTGCATGGGCTCTAATGACCTCGTTGTTGACGAGCCCTAAAGCCCCACCAAAAAAAAAACTCATCACTTCCGCATGTTTTCTTTATTTCTTGTCAGCTCAATTAGTACAGATAAAGCCGTTCACGATTTACAAAAGCATCAAATAATTGGAAGGCAAGTTTAATGCGGAGTAAGCCCTTGTGCGCCTAGAACGCCACGAGCCAGACGTTCACTACGTAGACACATCTTTGAACATCAACAATATTATTTCTATTGTAGTATTAAAGATCAAGGCTTGTGTTAGTTTTATGCCTGAAAGGATAACATAGAATAGGTGGAAACTCCTTATTTGAAATTTCGTCACCGCACCTTCACATTTGATTGACTGAACTAGTGGAATCGAACTGGCCACGAAGTTAATTGTCATCAAGAAAATCTTGTAGGAACTTCGGGTCATGAAANGCCACGAAGTTAATTGTCATCAAGAAAATCTTGTAGGAACTTCGGGTCATGAAAAAGCGTTTGAAATTCACTAAGTTAAAATTGAAAAGGAAATAATTTATGTTTTATGAATTAAGAAAAATAAACTATTTTCTCATGTGGTATCTGCTAAACTATTTATTGTCCCAACGTGCAATTCTTTTCTTGGGACCAAAGAGATTGGAGTAAATAAATAAACCGGTAAGAATGTAACGAGAAGATTACAGCAGATACTTTAAGGAGATGGAGTATACGGTGTTGCCTCTGAGGTTTTGGCTGGTGAAATTCAAAGGTACCAATTGCCTATCTTGACGCACCTCCCAGTGGCGGATGATAATGAATGACGTGAGGGCGAATGATGTTTGTCGCTTTGGAATGAAAGGTGGGTGAAACGAGATAACATGCTCGTGAAAACTTTGAATACTATGACCGCTGAATGTTGTCGCCAATGTTCTTTATTTTAATTAGCGTATATTTTCTAAAACGTTTACTGTATATAATAGGCTCACTCTGCAGTTTGTATATTTACGAAGTCATTTTTAGTAAAACTTTCACATACTTGTAGTTTTTTTCTTCACAAAATATTACAGTTTATCGAAAAAACATTCTTAATATTAGGACTAGATTTCTCTCCGTTTTTTGTGTGAGTAAGAAGAAACATCTCATTGTTAGTCATAAATTAAAATAAATTCACCGTAATTGAAGAAAAGTTTCTTCTCAGAGATATAAAATATTTGGAGACATCTCTTGTTCAGGTAAGAATGGTCGGTCGGTGAACTTAAATACATGACGTCCACTTATTCTAAGGCTTGACTAATATTTTTAAAGAGTCAAAAAGGTAAAATGGTTCAACGATGTCTCGGTACTAATACCAACCTTTTTCTACATATTATAGATTGTTACAAAGCAAAGATCTTCACGAAATTGTTCCACTGTTTGTATTGTTTTTAATATTTAATTTTCTCGGAGATGTCATACTGCAATATCAAATACTATTTTTGTTATTTCTCGTTTTCTGAGAAATGCCCAGTTATACATTAACCCCAAACATAGGCCATTATCTACATTTTCATTAACGGTATATTACATATATGAGCTAGCTCCAATTTCCGATCTATGAATGCTATTTGAAGAGTCAATAATGAGATGGTGAGAAATGAAAATACCTAAGTTTTATGAGAGACCAACAATTTCGGGACGGTGAACAACGCTTGCATCATGAGGACGTTTACAGTGAGCGTATTATCCCCAATATCTCACTACAAGATGAGTTCGTGATCTTAGATCTCAAAGTTTCTAAGGTTGAAGATGAGACTTCAGTTAGTTCTTAACAAAATCTCATTTTTGACTTGTGTTGCCGTGCACATGGCCGCAACATCAACACCTGATTCTACGAGTATTATTCCCGGCCGCTGAGAATAATTTAATTTTAGCCGCTGGGCTATGGAATACACAGTTTTAGCCGTAATTTAAAATGAATTTTTTGATTTCTTAAATTCATCATGATCAAATTAAAAGATGATGAAATTTGACTATGAATTAATGAAGAAGAGAATTGTCAGATTAGGATTCTATCACGTTACATATTTCATTTTGTGCCAAATCCTTGGAAATCGTTTTTTCCGGAGTATGAGTGAAACTTCATAGCTGCATTCCACATGAGCCGGACTTCAAGGCGAGAGCGCCCACGAGGGACGAGAGGAGTCACCACGAGCGAGGGGTGGCAGCAATCAAGGCCTCCGACATTTATTGCTCTCTCTGCAATATCAGCGCCCCCTGTGGTGAAGAATATGCCCGAGGCGCCGCTGGGGGCAAACGTCTGTGAGGATGAGGACTGTAGAACGGTCATAGGACGCGACGTCGTGCAGGAAGAGAAGGGAAATGCTTCGCTGTGGTTTATGATCGTGCTGGTCAAAGGATAGTAGATGCGTGAAATCTGTAAATGGTGTGAAATAAAAATTCGGTGGAAATGGGTGCGACGAACTGTGGATCACAACAACTGTGGAACCATTCACATGCGCAGATGTTGAACAAAAGGTGGTAGCACTGATCTTATACTCTCAGGTATCTTACACGTACATATGCAAATAGTAATGTGAAATATTTTAAGTCGATATACACATTTCTATTCTAAATTTGGAAAACATAATTCGTTGAGAGAAATATATGACTAAAGTGTAGATTATTTTGGACGGATTAAGGTGTTGAAACTAGTTGATATGCAGTTCTCTCTCTTTATCATGAAAGGTGGCAGCGGGAGATCGATGTTCTTGATACCGATTGTCGGTCACTTCTATGGAACAGACAGTGAGTTCCCTCGCAATGCTCTTCTCCTGAACAAGATCCGAGTTCTACATAGATGTATCTGTGTTACAATAGAAGATACAAGACACTTATGTTGTTAATATGATTTTAGAAGACATATACCGATAAACAATTATTTCTATATTATTTCTATAAGTTAGATACGAGAAGGGAATGTCTGCCAATGCAGGTCATTACCTAGTACCAGCAATCATAGGTTTTATTCAAAATGTAGTAGTATGGCAGATTCTTTCCGCGTCATCAACTTAGATTCAATGACAAGAAGTAACATTCAGAATAATTCACTTATTATATTATTAACACATTTATGTTGTCGTATGTGTTTCCCAACATCGGCTGCGTGTCATTTCCCCTGAAACCACCATGAAATTAATTTTTCCCATATTTACAATATTGATTGTACAATCTACATCTCCAAATCTACTTTATCAAAAATAGAAGGCAAAACTAATTGGAAATGTTTCCCAGAAAACACAAAGGAGACTATTCAAATGGTCTCTGAGGAAAATTATGCGTCGAGCTGCTCAGCTGGTACTCAGAAACAGATTTTGTAGTTTGAAGTTTTGTAAAAAATATTTCTTTGGTTGCAATGGACACACACACAGATTTACTTCTTGTCTTTGTAAAGAAATCGTAATAATGCTGTATGAGGTGTCTTTTGAGCATATTTCATGCTGTCTAAATAATTATTAAACAAATATAATAATAAAAAAAATATGTGGTCGGCTTTGAGAAGCGTTTTCTTATGTGAAATATTATATTAGCAGACTATCCAACCATAATTAGAATATTTATACGTGTTGACATTGCGATTTAATTAAAAGAAAAATTCTATAAAATTGTTGAATTTACAAGGGGAAAAAACGAAAATGTCGCCACCCCGTGAATGGGGAAATAAGTGAAACAGATAATAAATAAAAATGTATCTCAACAACATAAAATAAATTTTGGACTATTAAAAAAAATGTTTCTTCAGGGTGTATAATTTGCAGAACCCATTATTTTTAAACTTTCTACGCATATTAGTCAATATATCGTGCATCATCTCGAATTGCCAGTTACACCCACGATCATATTAAATCCTATTTAACCCTAATCCTAAATCAATTAACCAATCTCTTTTATTTATATAATTCTACCAAATGGAATAACAACATACTCAAATTCGCAGAAAAATACACCCCCTGTAAAACGATTTCGCTGGTCTGTAGAATGAATAATGAGCAGAACGATTGTATTTCATGGAAAGGCGATGAAATATAAAGGTTTCTGATACACTTAACTTGTGGCGAAAAAGTCAATATAATACAAATATCCATTTTTTATATTATCACATTTAATATTTTTATACCCACTGTGTTATTAATATCGTTGAATCTCCGGTGAATCATTCATTTTACAATAATATATCCCAATGTATGAATCAGAAGTTTTTATTTTTGAGAAGGGTAAACTTTGAGCACACAAAAACAAGTTAAAAATACATATTGTTTAAACACTTTAGAATATTGTTATGTATTTGGGTATCGAAATATTATGTGGATTATTAAACATTAATTATGAAAACAGCATTTCAGTTCCATTGCAAAGATCTCCGGGAGATATCACCATGCATCTTCATTTTCTGGTTTGTATGTACGACTACAGAGGATTTGTATGTTCGAAATTTTGTAACTTATTTGCGTTAATAAAAGATTTAAGTGTATTCTTTTAATATGATATCGTCGACTTATTAACCATTTATTCATACTTCACTAATCTGTACATCGTTTTTTAAGCATCAGTGATCGATACTCAAACGTTGGCCAGCCGTTTCTCTATGTGGAAGATGTTTCCTTTGTGTTTGGTTTATGAGTCACAAATTTGATTGATGCACAACTGTTTTGTACTTGTCCGATAAAATTTTCCATCACTCTCTTATTTTACCATTTGACGGATTGCAGAATTTATTAATATTATTTGACAACCCAAGTCGCACAGCAACAGTTATATTGTGTTAAATTTTCAAGTCAATATTAAGTGAAAAATCATTTGGTTTCCCCGTATCTCTTTGAGGTATAGTGTAACTCTTGTTTTCCATAGCATTCCTCGCCAGGACGAAGGATACTGATCATACTGACATTGAGTTGTAGTTCCAGTGTTTCACTTAATCACATTTTATTTACACAGCCTACAAAAATGTACACAACAAATCTTTTCAGTAAACCCAGAAGCGGTGATACTTCCGATTGAAATTACACATATTTGAACTCAGATTATCGTTAACTATCAGTTTTTACGTGAGTATTAAAGGGACACAAGGAATACCCCCTGTTTTATGTCGGCCTATCTTGCAACATCTGCGAATAATCTTTCTTATCTGTACTGCTTGGTAAGATAGCCGTATAACAATATATGTTGGCATCCTAGGAAACTCTTAGATATTTATCTTTCTTTTATGATTCGTCCATTGCACATGACAAACACATCCAGTGGGTATCAATGGGACTGCCAGAGAATATTTGCGCAAACATTTAAAAATACGAGAGTCGCGGAACTCAACTTCCAAATAATAATGATAAAAATATGGTGAACAGTCGGGGTGAACGAACGGGTGGTGAAGCGTATCAAACCCCAGCGATCAAAGCAGGATTCCCGACTCGTTGCCATTTTCACCTGGCCTTAGTTATCACGTATCTTCTCCTTAATCCCGAAGCATGAGGATAAATCGGCGACTAGCAGGTGCTGGTGTTTGGCATCCCATTTGGGTGCGGGCGCCAGCGACCAGACTGGAGCGCACCCCATCAAGAAAGGGCGAAGGGTGGGAGGAGATCGCAGAGGGGCGGCGCCGGGCGCGTGCGCGCGGGGGCGTAACTAGCGAGATCGATATCAAGTTGACGATCTGTATGGCGGCCATTTTGGAAGAGAGCCTTCTGGGAGTAGCAACGAACAATGAGGGAGGTGATGGTGCTCTCTTACCAAAGACTTATTATTTACACGATGAAGGTTTTAGCTTCTTAATTTGTACAAAAAAGGAAATAATTTGAAGAAAGAATTCAGAACCTCCAGACTAAACACGACTCTGGGAATATATGCTTGTTATGGTCGAGTTTTCACTGCTCATCATATTTTTTAGATGGGTTTGGTATCTACTCCTAGATGGATACCGATTTTTGCAAAGTATTGGATTGCTTGAAAATGAGTACCATTTTATAGAACGTATAGTGTTGCAGTCATTCTATTGGTCTTTTAGAAACGACCGTGACCCGCCGGTCATTTGTAGGGGAGCGGGAGGCTTAAAGTAACAGGTGTGAGTAGTAACACTCAATTTTAATAGGGAATTTCAACAGTTTTGATTCAAATATCAGATTTAAATTCTGCCTTATAACGCAAGGTATTATGTAAGTGCCCCGCATGACCACCCTGCGAGAGGACGTGCTCACGTGCTCCGATTTTGCCAGGTGTCGTAAAAATATACGTAATTTTTTTATTTTCACTATCGTACATTCTATTAATGATTGTTTGTTTTTTGTTGTTTCAATGGTAAAATACCTAACTTTGATTTTGAACATTGAATTCCAATCTAAGTTTTATATTAAAAAAAAAATTAAAACAACATTTAAAATGAGCTGATGGGGCAGGTTGTAACAAAAGGCGGGGGTAAGTTGTAACATGTTACAACTTGCTACTTGCCCCTTGTACATATATCTTTAGTAAGTATGACGGTAACATATTATTATGTCGGTATAATAATACGTACCTGTATTAGGTTTTGTAATAGTAAATGTAATGGTTTTATTTACTTTTTATTAAAATTTTTACCATTTAAGAAGTGTTATGTTACTATTTTGAGTTAAAATAAAGATTCAATATGCTTCACCATGTGTTTTTTATTATAAAAACCAATTTTTGTTGATTATTTATGATTAATGTTTATCACAAGAAGCACAATGTCAATTTAAATCATAATTATTTTAATTACACTTTAATACAACTGATAATTTAATTAATCTAAATATGTGTTGTAAAAGTAATTAACAAATGAACCCCGTTTTTGCTAACAAATATACTACCAAAATATTTATTGTTTCTACTTGCCCCGAGTCTGTTACAACTTGCCCCAAACATGGGGTAAGTTTTAACACCCATCATTGTTTTTAGAGAGTCAAGTCAAGAAAAAAACGTGGGTAATGATTTTTAATTATGTACTACTTGCATTTAGTAATCAGGTATATACTTGAGCTAGTAAATTTTTCACAGTAAGAAAATCTTTGTATTTCATAAATTACCAGAGAATTTCTGAAAATTGTTACAACCAGCCCCCCGTTCCCCTATTCTTCTTCTTCTTATTATTATTACTATTATTATCATAAGTGTAAATACTCAGACACATATAAGATTATTTATTTATATGAGTGAGCACTGGTACTCAAAACTAAGTACCAAACAAATTTAATACGAATTGTATAAAATATTATATAAGCGATAAACACCCATGTTTCCTTCAATCTCTCTCCTGCCTCCTCATATGGCAGAATTGCCCGCCATACTTATTTCTTTAAGATGTTACCGTGAATAAATGGTTTCCTTTGCATTTTGAAGGGTAAAATTATTTGAAAACTGAAAATTTGAACCGAAGAGCGCTTTATAGAAATTTTCTGAAACGGTAATGGGATGTATCTTGTTGTTTCGAAAATTAAATGATCAAACGTTTCAATTTTTCTTGCTTACAATGTAAATAGTTTTAAAAGGTAAAGTTTATTTTTATTCCTTGAAGCATTTTTTGTGGAGTGTATAAAACAACCCTCCTTCTTGACTGATTTGTATTGTAACACGAAAGAAATCAGACCTGTTAACATTTACAACTTGTCGCAGCGCCGCACGCCAAGTGTTCCAAGTGATGAAGGAGAGTGATACATCACTTTTCACATTTCCTCAACACTACTGATATCCACTGCCATGCGGCGTACTGGAATATTTCCCTTAGCGCATTCGTTTTCTTCACCATATGCATCGTCATAGACTTTGGAGGAAATCTTTTCAGGGCAAATGTTTTCGAAGTAATGTTACGTATTAAAACCGACCTCGGCCATTGATAAAAAAAACAACCAAAATTAGTTTTAGAAGATGCCGTTTGGCCACTTTTTAGTCGTTTTGAAAACAATAATTATCATAAACCAGTACCAATACCAGTTTTATTCGTTTTGTATGATGTCGTTTTCAAATAAAAATTATTGTGCATTTGAAGGTAGTACTAGTGTAAGTACAATTAAATCACTAAAATCGGCATAAATAAAGAGAGATACAAGTTCTTCTTGTGATTTCAACTTGAAAAAAAAATACCTCTCTGTCTTTAAATGAAATAACTGAAATTATAATTGATGGTGTGATGCATTGCGTCTTACGGAGGAAACACGTATTTTCCAAAAAGACAAACTTTTAAACCACGGAAGTAATGAAAAATTACTTTGATTTGTAGTAAATTTTCCATAATATTTTTAATATAAGTTTTATCTATATGTCACCGGACGTTACAAAAAGATATTTCATTTCTTTCAAGTTACGATACATAAACCACGAAACAGATGTGCTCAGCCACCATGTTTTATATGCTCTTCAAACGAGTCAAGCGAGTTCCCGAATATTGTGTATACTGATATAGAAATTAAATGTTTTTTCATCATTATAACATAATTTTGTGTTATGTGACATTTACTATACAAAGAAACAAAATTATATTCTCAGTGATTTGACAAACTTGAAACGCTAGTCCCAACTTAAGACCAGAACTACAATTGGTGACTCCATGACAGCATGAAGTTTCTTTTACTTAATGTTATTGTATTTTCAAGAGTTTTTGTAAGATTAAGACGATATTAATGTATGATACATTAGTGAATGTAGCAATTTTTTTACTGTTTCTTATGAATGAATTGTAATAAAATTATCATCATTATTTAACATTAACCTTGCTATTCACTGATGCTGATTTAATTACATTTATTGCAATTATTGATGAAAAATAATGTTGTGTTGTCATCACGTTACATTTCCTTTTATCGGTTTTCATTTATAATATATTTGAAATTCCAATTAATGTATTCCTAGCATTTTACGTGTTGATTAATTTATTTCCAAGTAAATTTTTAAATCAGGAGATATTTCTTTTACTTGTCCTTAAACCATGTTTAGTTCAGTTTCGTTATAACTAAGTGTACGATCATGTTGACTATTCACGATTAATATGTGTTTAGAGAATAACTGTACAGCTTGTAGGACACATGAATTCTACCCCAAGCTATGCATGTCTCGTAAAACGAGCATCTCGAGGATATTGTCATTGAGATAACAGAAGCACAAACGAAAAATGTTGCAGTCTAATATTGCAAAGCAGAACGTTATTTACGCAGAAAATGTTTTAAAGAACGAGGACAATGAGAAGCAAATTGCTAATTTGAATTTGAGACACAGACAAAATATTTCGCTATTTCGTTAGCACCTATGAAGTATTCCACATCATAGGGACTGTTCATCTAGATGTTGAGCTCAAACACAGAAGAGATATGTTACATATAAATCGTCTTTCGCCCAAACCAGCAGTATTGGCATTTTGTGTTCACGCAAAAACTGTCGAAAATACTTCAGTTTCTGGAGACCACTAATGGCCAATTATATAGGACATTTCTTACAGAGTAAAACGATAAATATGCGAGATAATCTTGATTTATATAAGGTCCTATTTATTTTACTTTCAGTGAATGCACTTTTCGTGATCTCAGGCGACACAGGAGTTGAAACTGGCTGCTATCCGATGTATCATGGTGTTGAAATGGTAAAAATAATGGAGGTTGCCTAAATAGGCTATAGTGATGGAGGTAGAAGGATTTGTAATAGTGTGGATGATGGCAAGAACTTAGATAGAGCATGTGTCATTGGTCCCACAGCTGTTGCTTAGAGATTTGCCGACCAGCAGACAGACATCTGCAAAAGAACGAACGGCTTGGCGCAGTCGCTTCTATCATGACGTCGCTTTTCACTCGTTTTTCTCAGGACGACTGCCGGCTGCTGTTGTCATCGTTCAAAACATTAGGAACACATGCATTGGCGCATTCCTTTGGAAAAATCGCTGAATGAATTTCAGGAAAATGTGTATTTTGAGCAATGCTTCATGAAATTGAAATCTGCAAAAGAGAGCTAATCAGCCGCGAGGGCAAATTCTTGGACGTACTTAGTTTACTAAAATGTGTTGGCTAAAAGTGGGGATTTACGCACGGCTGCTTCGACAATCAATCAACAGAATATTTACAGAGAACGCAATTCAACGGGTGTTATAATTAAAAGAAATTTTACTATTAATGCAATGCAAACTTATACTTTTTAGAATCATATAAAATCGATAACATTAATTTGAGTAATGAGGCACGACCAGCAGTCACACATACTACAAGATCAATATACTAAATATAGCTAATAAAGGAAACCATTATATACTCCATTGAATTATCAATGAATCAATGGAAAACATAGACAACATCATACTATTGTGGATGGTTCCCAGAAAGGTACTGATAAGAAAGAAGTAAAATAATCAGTTTTCGCAAAGTGATGGTAAATATAAGAAATAGTCGAAACGACTGGATGCGACTCCTCGCTGATTCAAGATAAAATTAAGGGTTTATTAAAATCAACTAACAGAGCCTAGTTCCTGTAATTCGAGACATTCTTTCTATATCTTAATGTTATTTTATTTAAAAACTAGGAAAACCCTCAGTAAACACAATTTTTCGAGATAAACAAAATTTAACAAATAAAACATCTTTATTAATGAGATAAACCATTCGTCAAAAAATAAAATCGTTCGCTCGGGGTTTATTCCTAGACCCCATTTTGGGCTTCGTTCCAGCAAGTTCATGGTTGAGATTCATCGCATACACTCTTTGGGGTCTTGCCCCACCCAGGCTCCAAACGTGTGTATCTCCCAGGCATCGATACCAATGCGTTGTAGCAATTCGCAATCCAATGTTTTCTTCTGTGTTAAAATTTCTTACAGGTGAACGTGCATGGCTTACATACATGACAAAAGAGGATTATGGTTGCATATATTCAGGAGTTAGATCAACTTGATATGCAAGTTGTTTTCACTTGCATATCAAGTTATGAAATGGGCTGAAAGTACTGAAAAAGTTAATATTGGTGATTCATTTGTGTTGAATCATTTAAATTATTATCGTCAATTGGATTGTTTCCATAAATCAAAGCAGAATATTCGTTTTAATTCAGAATATTGTAGCAAGTATGAAGGAACATTATTTGGGACATGGTTTGATGATGTTGCTTATTGGTTCAATAATTTTTCTTATGGGATTATAAATTTATAATTGTATGTATGGGGAGTGACAGGTTGTGGAAAGAGTACTTGTACAGAGAAAATTTGTTTAGATAATAATCCAGAATACGTTTTTATTCCTGGAGAAAAATGTTTCTTAAGTGGGCTGAATAATAATTACAAAATTGTTTTATTTGAAGATTTTAATCCTGAAAACTAAAAAGGAGAATTGGATATATTAAAGAGGTTATAGGAATGCAAAATATTTAGAGTGAATGTAAAATTTAGTGAAGGTTACGTTCTGAAATATGAGGGAACTAATTTTTGTATCTAATTATGTGTCGTTTACAGATCCAGCTCTTCTCCGTAGATTCAAATTATTGAAGTCAATCAACCTTACTACTAACATGTTTATGAGACGATGTAAACGTTTTACTACTGGACGAAGACATTACTTTGGACGTAAACATTACTATAGAAGATGTTATACTGCACGTAGATGGTTTCCAAGAGTAGGTATATCATCTAGCCTCGGAGCTCAACAATATATAACAGAGACGATATGGGAATTTGTGTTTTTCAGGCATGTGGGGAATGGGTTATATAGTTGGATCTGTTGTTAGAAAAACAATTTCTTTGCGTGCAACAGATGAAAATTGTGTAACCGCTCATGCTAATCAATATGATAATGTTCTTATGAGAAGTTTTCAGATTAAATTTTTCAACTTTAGTCAAGGAGGTTCATTTGCATATGTCAGAACGAAACCTAAACCTAATTTAGAATGTGGTACTTGTGAGGATGTTCCATGTGAAACATGTTGTCAATCAATAAGAGAGAAGGTAGCTTTGAATAATAAAAAGAGAAGTTTTCATTATAATCAGTGGGAGGTTTATATTGAACCTGATTCCATTGAATATGATTCAAATCGTGAAATTATGTTACAAAGTGGTTCATGTAGTCAGTTATCTTGGATGATGCCTTTTGATAGCTGAGTCAGCGTGGCTCAGTGGACTGAGTTGCTGGCTGGATGGCCGGGGATCGATCCCCGGTGAGGTGGGGATTTTCATCACGCCTCAACATCCAGACTGGCTCCCTACTCAACTTGGTATAAAATGAGTACCAGGATCTATCCTGGGATCGAACCGGTCGGAGCGAGATGCTGACCACATCTCCTCCAAGTGCCAGGGTCAAGAAATCGCGCGAGCTCTACCCTCCGCGAAGGCCAAAGCCCACAAAGGGCTGTAGTGCCAGATAAGAAGAAGAAGATGCCTTCTGATAATCCACAGATTGTGTTGCATGGTTGGGTTAAATTCGGGATGATTTCCTATTTTTTATGTGGTATAGAGTGGTAATATGTTAGGTAAAAATAAAATTGTAATATTTGAGTCACGGACTATGCGGTGAAAATATTTTTATTTTAGTAGTTTGAGTGTGTGAAATCAACTCAATCACCACGCTGGACTACTCGGGAGAACCAATTACTTGCAGGAAGCAAGAGGGCAAATGAAAAAATTGGCGTTTCTGCTAGATTTGGAATCGGATGTTGAATTTTACTTTTCAAGTGACGAAAAACTATTTAAAGCATATGACATGAAATGTGTTTGAGCATCAGTGATTCAATTTTTAAAAAAACATTTAAATTGCGATCGTGGAAAGAAAGACTTTTTGAGAACATTATAGAGTAGAATGATTATTCCGTGTCCGACAACAAGTACTTTCTTATTGGCTTTAATACTTAGCGAATATAATGTTTAGATTTCTCTCAATAAAATCATCTTCATGGAGCATAAGAATGGGTAGACAAACTGTTAGAATGAATTTATGCCTTAAGATAATAGTAATGATGGTATGAGTTCAAAAAAACCTTTTTTTGATATCTGGTCACGATATGTCTTTCATAAACCTCAAACCTTCCCTTCATAAAACAATATAAAATCTGGCTCGACCATTTACAATGATCACATATAACCCAATTTGGATGAATGAGAATAACTTCCAAATCTTTTACTATCTCCTTCTCGCAGATTCTTATCCACCAGTGCGTAAATAAATTCGCTTGCTTTATCCCGAGCGTATCTAAAGTCATGCATCACTCAGAGACCAAGATATCAAATATCTCGTCTCCCTTGAATCACGGACTTGATGGAGAGCTCAATAAGAGAGCTCAGACATCGCTCACATGACGAAAATGGAGGGAAAGTAAAGAACTTTCAAGGTAGGTGGAACCGAAAAAGAAGCACGGATGCAAAAGGGATGGAGATGATAGTGATTTCGACAAAATATGTTGAGAAGTAGACACACATTAGGTTTCAGAATGGTATCGTTCTTCTTATCAATGTTCGATTTCCATTTAGAGCTAATTAAGGTCAAACGCATCGTATTAAAGATAAATTAAGACTCAAACGATCTAAAAATAGTAAAATAGACTTTGATTGATTGGAGTACTTTCAAAATACTCAATACAATTCAGTTTACT
The DNA here is from genome assembly GCA_002313205.1 of Laupala kohalensis. Taxonomy (NCBI): domain Eukaryota; kingdom Metazoa; phylum Arthropoda; class Insecta; order Orthoptera; family Trigonidiidae; genus Laupala; species Laupala kohalensis. The sequence continues at coordinate 5,633 of NNCF01135632.1, read as the reverse complement.
TCTTTCATCTACTCTCGAGGTTCCAAGTTTCCTTTAATCAAAAAGTGTTATGTGAGAAAAAGTGGACATATTCTTCCTGCGAAGTACGGAACTAGTAATTTGTCTGTTAAATAGTTTTCATCGTGTTCAAATTTATTGTAACATATTAGAGTTGTGAATAATAAATGAGTAAAAAGTAAAAAAAAAGTTGTGCGATAAAACGAATGAATAGAGAATAAATCATTTAATATAACAGAATACTTCTAACCCAGCTTTGTAATTCAATTATGAATGTAAATTACATGAGGATAACGACACTCCTCGTGCAATTGGAAGTAAAACGGTAATTAACAATACTTGCTGCTTTTTCAAAAATCCCTGCGAAATTAAGATGGATGTGAACGTTTCTCTATCATGTTTCTGTAGATAAATACGGCCACTTTTTTAGTAATAATTGTATGAATTATTTTCTCAAATACAATTAGTTGGACAAATCAAAGGGTTTTTTGCCATAAAAATAAGGATGCGCTAAATGTTGAATCTGCGCGTTCGAATGAGTTAAGCATGTACGGAACTATCATACGTGGTAGCCCATTCAACAAACTAACCATATGTCCATCCGACATTGCAATAATTCCGTTGCACGGAGGGCGCATTATAACAAGCAGACGGTATTGACGGCATGCACGAAGCATAGTCAAAAATTGTTCGGGAGACACATAATTTTCATCACATTGGAACTCAGTTGCCGAAATATCTACTCAACACAAGTGTAACATCACACCTCAACCCTGATGTGTTATTATTCTTTTGGTAGAAGCGGGATCCACATACATACCAAAATCCCTATGGTAGTTTTTTTCGCTGCCACCAGCTCGGTTTCCCGAGCAACCAAACTCACGTGTAATAATAATAAATAATGATTTATTACAAATTACATAAAATCTGAATTGTTTACAGACACAAAATCCCAAAATCATCAATACATCTAATAATCGTTGATTAGACAAATAATGCTGTAAGAGAGCATCGTTTGTACTTTGTAAAATATAGTTGAAGACAACTAAATTTTAATAAACCCTCAGGTTATCGGTTCTTTGGAAAAGATAAGTTGTTTTCACCCAACAACTAACTGAAACTAGTTACGCCCCTCGCACCTAGTAATGAATTCATTAAGTCTACCGCAGCAGCCTTAACAAAACAAACTGGTCTCCACGACCAAAACTTAGTATAGTCACTTGTCCGTGCTGACGGATCTCTCTACGTTCCTTTGTAAAAAGTCCCCGAGGAGGTGCAAACCTCTCAATATATATTGTACCAGACGTCACGTGATCAGCGAATGACCACGCCTTCGCCACCACCGTGCAGGCACTTCTGTGGTGTCCCCTTCTAGGAATGCAGAGGACGCGCCGTAGAGGATGAATCGCTATGCGCGTCACCCCGGCGCTTCGCAAACACCTGTTTAGTTTCTTTCTTTTCTTCGTGGAATTAGTCTTTGAATACACTGGTACAAACTTTCCTTAAGATGAAAAGGGTTTATTTGAACAATGCCTTCACACGGAAAACTCATCGCACGTCCGTCTTAGCGCGGAGCGGCCACTTATTGTCATATTCTTAACAGCATCCTGCTTAGAAAATACAAAGAGCTATTAATATTTTGCAAGTTGCTGGCGTGTCCTGGCGCCGACGTTACAACAAGTCGACGGAGAAATTAATAATCCTAAATGGGAATGTAACAATTTCAAATTTACCTTTGATCGAATAATAGTAATATCATTAGCAGAAGGTATGATATTACTATTATGTTGTTGAAGGCAGTGTTCCCCATAATATTTGTAGTAGTATAATTTCCAGTAGAAAATAACTTGTGGAGTCAGTTCAATGAATTCGTTCCAGCATCCAGAAACAGAGTTATTTCTATTTCTTCTAATGTGACGCGATTTCTGGATGCAAAATTTGAGAAGCTAACTTATGCATTGAAAACGAAATGGTTAAATAAAAAGAAAAGTAGTAGTTTGTTTTAAAAAATGGGTATATTAGAGAAGCAGAAAATATGTCGCAACGAATTAATTAAGGTCTGAGTTTGTCCGGCATCATTTTACTACTAGTTCCAGAACAGAGGAAGATCAAACGTGGAATAACGAGAAAAGAAGAAATTTACTTAAGCGAATGTGCATGTGTTACTTAAATAGAAGAAATGCAGCTGAGTTACGGAGTTAAATATGTCAATTTGAATATGCAGAGGAGACTGATTATTGAGTCAGCCGCTGCTGTAGTAGTGGTGGAGCAGCAAATGGCTTAAGCGTGAAATCAAGTAAGAACGAATTTAGCAATGGTCATTGCCTCGAAGATTCACCGTGACCGTCCTCTCGCTGAACTCTATTCCCTCCGGAAGCATGAGTGATCGTGGGAATGACAGAGGAGAGTAATGCGGATAAGTTAACGCACAGATACACAGTGATTCAGAAGTTTTGAAAGATGATGGTACGCCTACGAATGAGTCACTCTCATGAATTCTTGATTAACTCAAGTTGTGCGGCACAAATACGAATTTTATTTATAAACATTTTATTCTTAGGTTTCTTCATCAGAAAAAAGTTGTTTTAGAAAGTACTTTTAACAATCTCTAAATACAACGAATTTATCGTGTATCATTAATCTATCTTAGAGGTTGATTTTATTGGATAATCTCCAATTATTTCCGCAGATTACTCTTATATCCACAGGTTTTAGATCCTCTCATGCATTATATTACACATTGAATTAATTTTTACTTGGAACACTCCGTCGTAGAGAAGCAAAAAAAATTCCTAGGTCGATTCCGGAGTGGAGCAAGGAAGGAAGGAAGGAAAGAAAGGAAGGAAGGAAAGAAAGAAAGAAAGAAAGAAAGAAAGAAAGAAAGAAAGAAAGAAAGAAAGAAAGAAAGAAAGAAAGAAAGAAAGAAAGAAAGAAAGAAAGAAAGAAAGAAAGAAAGAAAGAAAGAAAGAAAGAAAGAAAGAAAGAAAGAAAGAAAGAAAGAAAGAAAGAAAGAAAGAAAGAAAGAAAGAAAGAAAGAAAGAAAGAAAGAAAGAATTTTTTTTTAAAATTTCAATCTCTTCTCATATTCGAATGAGGCAAACTAATCCCATTGCAAGAGCTCTTTCCAACGAAGTCGCAGTTCCGAGTCAGTGTGTAGCGAGTGGTCGTAATGCACTTCACATCCGCAGCGGCGCGTGAGGCTGTCCTCTCTCTCACCCTCCACCCTTCTCCATTTCGTGAGTCATGTCAATGCAATGCGCCGAAAGAGAGAGCTGATAACAAACGTCCTTCGGGATATTGCACCGCGACGAACTATGTAAAGCGCGTGGTATTGGAAGATGGCCTGTCTACATCACGGAGGGTGGGAAATAAGCAATGGCAGATCCACAAGGACAATGACAGTCTGTTGTACATGATTTATCATAAAGCAGAATGTTTTCATTCGGGACGGAAGTCTACGACTCTGGGATAACTATGACAACCCAATATATTAAGGTATATTGATAATGACATTGCAATTATTATTATTTTTACCTGAGTTATCCCAACATTTTACTCGCAGTCAACTATGTATTATGACACAATGACGTACGGAGAATGGTAAACGAAACATTTTAAATTATTTTGATGAAGATGAAATCCATTAGTCTCATTTCACACCATTCAGTTTAATCCGAACGGAAGTAATTTATTTTGCATATATACGCGGATCGATAGAAACTTTTGATAATACATTTGATGTTATGTTTGAAAGGTGTATTCAAAGTTTTTCCGTGGGTACAGACGTATCTTGGGGGTTAAAACCCTTCCCGAATCTTCAACCGGGTGTTGTGAAACGGATCTTACTGGTTGATGCACGTTTTGAAAGGGTACAGCACATTACATATAGAGTTAAGTTATATAGTACATAAAGTTTGCACTTTCATCATTTGGAGGATAACTGCTAATGAATTATTGTGGTGAGATATCTGATCTAAAAAGAAGTATACTTCACGATAGAATTTTATTTGTTCATTTCTTTAACTATACATAATACGTTACGTAATAATACATCAATGTAGTGCATTGTTGTAGAACAAATCGTCCATAGAAACAAGCTGAAGAGCATTATTGGGCGATAGAGAGAGAGTAAGAGCCGAGATATATTCATTACGTTGGGGTGAGNAACCGGGTGTTGTGAAACGGATCTTACTGGTTGAGGAAACGGATCATCCTGGCCCGAGTTTTTCTCCGTTTTTCCTTCGGGTAGAGGCGAATTTCTTATACAGGTTCTCTAGGCTTTGTCTAGGGGCGTGTTTATTGTAACAGTAAATCGTGAATTTAGTGTTTTTTCTCTGATGATTTTTAAACTATACTCAGAATAATCTATAGTTCGATTTGTACATGTAAATTTTGGCGTAAAATTTCAAACATATTGACATTCTATTAGTATTATAACTCGCAGCTAACTTTTTGTCTTATCTAGGAACTTATGCTGAATTTTCTTGAATCCGCCTCTGCCTTAAGGCTCNAGGGCCCTTGATCGGAATTGATGGGATGGTCCCTTGCTTTCTTCCGGAGAGTAAATTAGTTTATTGTCCTCCACGTGGTCATACGCAGTTTGTACTGTTTTTTGACAATAAATTTATTATTATTATTATTGATGCATGTTTTGAAAGGGTACAGCACATTACATATAGAGTTAAGTTATATAGTACATTAAGTTTCCAATTTCATCTTTTGGAGGGTTACTGCTTATGAATTATTGTGGTGAGATCTCTGATCTAAAAAGAAGTATACTTCACGATAGAATTTTATTTGTTCATTTCTTTAACTATACATAATACGTTACGTAATAATACATCAATGTAGTGCATTGTTTTAGAACAAATCGTCGATAGAAACAAGCTGAAGAGCATTATTGGGCGATAGAGAGAGAGTAAGAGCCGAGATATATTCATTACGTTGGGGTGAGGGGGGAGCATCACCGCCATGATAACAATAGTGTGAGTCAACTGTTCGCTCGAACTCCTCTTCAAGTCCGTAACGAAAGTGTACAGGAGAGGAGGTCTAGGGGAGATGTGGAATGGAGAAATGTGTCCAAAGAGATGAAACGAATAAGGAAATGAATCTGAAAGCAGAATGAGACCATAAGAGGTATGCAAATTTTTTCTCTTAGCAAGACCACATTATTCAACGCAAACTCAAGACCCTGAAACTCTATGAAGCTCTTGCTTGTGAGTGCAGCGATAACCTAGTCTTCGAAACTAGTTATCGATCAACATGTTGGTATTAGTTAAATTATCGTAAGTTACATATCATTAGGAACTTTGGATTTCTTTGTTTTAATGCTTGTCAAAAGAACCGAAATGGAACCATCGTACTACTAAGTATTGTAATATAATGTCATTTTGGTGGTACGTGGAGTCATGTAAAATGTACATTAAAGAAAAATGCAAAAGTCTCTTAAACACTAAAATCTGAAGTTATAGCAACTTTGAAATAATTTCAAAAATATATTTACAACACAGGATAAAAAAGTTTGTTCTTTAGAACTCTTCACACTTAAATATGAATCCAATACTCGTTCTCTCCCGAGATTGCAGAAATTAATGGATTTAAAGCTAAATAACATTATGAGCATTACGTTTACGAAG
>NNCF01135630.1:1094-47000 GCA_002313205.1 Laupala kohalensis | reverse complement strand
ATATATATATATATATATATATATATATATATATTCTAACGTACCCAAATAGTATATAATCCTCCTCCAGTGGGATATAAAAAAAGAATAATAACAAGGGTTTCGTTATGATAATTATAATAAAAAAAATAAGTAAGGTTCGGAACTTCTGATGTGATTTACCACCGTATATTCTGATAGTAGTACATAATACAGTTAATATTCACAATGATTACAATATTCTAATGATCCCCACAAAAATCAAAAAAACACATGCAAAAAACTCTTTTCAAACTATTGCGTAACATTAATTACAGCTCAAAAATCATAGATCGTGCAATTACACTTGAAATTAACACACTAAAGTTTAATACAATAAATACAATATTCAAAAAACAAGCACGAAATGAGCTTTGACTAGTTCTCTCTCTTGATGTTTTATTAAATGTTGATTAATTTGCGTTATTTTATACTCTTCTCGGAATGATTCTTAAATTTAATTACAGTGAATTCGGAAAAATATCAATTTCAATGCAATTTTCTCCTTTGCAAGGTACTGATTGGCATCGAATTACAAAAATGAATTTACAATCCCTAGTTCACGAAACACTCTGGAACAATGTTCGTCTCGCAGAGACGTATACTCACAACAGCGAATAATTCTTCCAAAATCGTTGTTCAATCTCACCAGCTCGAGATACCTCTCCTTCTCAAAAGGCTGCCCAGCTGCGTCGTCCGATGACCTTCGCCTGCCTCGTCTTTCCAAGCTACCTCGCCACGTGCCTCCTCCTTCCAGTTCACCCTCTCGATCGTTCATGTAAAATTGTTCGGATTCGTACTGGTGCTTCCGATAGTATGTTGCTAGCTTCACTTGGAGCTCGTTATCAAACAATAATACGTATTCTTTACTTCCGTACTATTTCGGCTGTCTTTCTTCTAATCTCGCGTACTATGAGAAAATATAAGAATGATACGCGCCAAAATTATCTCTTCGCTCCTATTACAATTATAGAACTTCAATAATCAACTCTGATTATTAATTATTTATCCGGCTCGACTTCTCTTTCGATTAATAAACTCCACGTGAGACTAAACTGCAATTCTCACGCTGCTGTTCTACGTGCTCCAAAAACTCACACGTCTCGAATTAAACAAAGTGAACCGTTTCCAGCTAGCTATCACGAACAAATGAGAGCGATGCAAGTGCCCGTCTTCCCACCTGGACACTGACCCCCACTCTTTCTTTATGCTTCGTGCATTACGCCAATCCGATCGTTTTTACCTAATTTGCCTCACTAGCTTAGCCAGGTGCTTTCATAATTTTCAGGTCTTCTAGAATTTCAATCAAAAAATCTTTCGCCGCGTCGTAACATGCTTAGAATACACCCCTCCTTGGCGCTCTTTTCAAACGGATGTTATACGTGTTTCGTACTAACTCTGTTGCTATTTCTTATGTGATTTACCCTGACGTGTCACAGACAGTTTTTTGTATTTCGTGAAAAAGGCATAATAATTATTTTCATGGCATTTAAACTAATTTTTTATTGTTTATATATTATTGTATATATATAAACCGTGTACAATTTGCAAATTGCGTAGTATTGTTTTTCGAGTAAGTTAGCTAAGTATGATGGATGTTGTATTTTTATAAATTAATTATTTATTTAGATATTATTCATGAAAACCAAAGCAAATAGGCAATCTACATCTTTATTTAATTTGGTACTTAATAGGCAAAGATAAATTTTTGCAAATTAGAAATGTAAATTTCTATCGAGTAAAAGTAAATCGGATAGATGCCATGAGAAAGTAATGAAAAACTGTTTTGTTGTTGGGCTCAGATGTTATTTGAAAAACTTTTTTTTCGGTTTAAGGTACCACCAAAATGAATATTTCCGTTAAAATCTCCCGGTCGTATTTTTCGCTGTTTCTATATGCTACCAATGTCGTTATGTTCAAGTTCATATCGCTCATAGGCTTCAATATCGCTCATGCGCACACTTAAAAAAATACAATTTTTGGACTAAGTACAGGCCTTAATGTAAAATAATACGTTCTTTCCACTAGAAATACAGGCATCTCTCTTTTTCTTTTTGGTTGTGCTATTACTGCAGCCCATGAGCAATATCATAAATAGTGTAATGAACCCTTAAAGGTGGTATGACAATAGTGATACGTCTAAAAATAAAGGATAACATATGTTGGAGACGAATTCATTGCTTTCGAGGATTCTCAGATAAATAATTCCCATGTCAGACAACAAGGCGTACATGACACCCCTAGATAGAGTTGGGAACGTCATGGCATGTAAAATAAATATTTAAAACAACTGATATTCCTGTCCCATTTTAAATTAGTGTCCTATCTTTAAAACAACCGATATAAGTACATTTAAAAAGGTTAAACGCTGTTTAGAAAGTTCTCCATTTTCATCTGTAAGGTAATAATCAATAAATACTTATGTTCGACCAAATTAAGCAGACCACAATTTATTATTAACATGTCACAATAAATACAAAACTTGAACAACATCCGCAACAAGTCGTGTACTACGGTTGTGTAAAGGGTTAAAAACTGGTTAACTGATTTTAAAAGACATGAAAACAAGCATAATAACATAATATTATCAATGTTAAAACCTTGATTTAGTAACAATTCTCTTATATTAAACAAATACGTTTAGTTGAATATCACGTTTAAATTTCGTGGATGTCCTCTTATTAATTTCTTAAAATGTTCTCGTAAATCTTGTGGGCATTTAAATTTTTCAGTCATTATCAGAATTGTAAGTAACTGCGTATCATTAAAGAGATGATAATATTAGAAAATTCTTATTCATCCTTGTATTGTTGATTTACCTGGATATTAATAAATCTTCTATAAATAGGGTTGTTTCCTGACTTTGCTCAAGGACATTGTTGTGAAGTACTGATTGTTTAGTGTATTTTGTCGTGCACCAATTTCATGATAACATTTTGAGGAACTAGTTCCTTGGACTACGACGAACCAAGGGAAGGACCTGTGATTGATTAGAAATTGCGGGTTTTCTTCTTACTTAACTACGTGAAGGTACTATATTATTATTTTCTTACACAGTGAAGGAAAGTGAATCTCACCTTGAAAAGTTCTACGAAAAAGTCCGGGGCAGCATGTCTATCTTCTAAGGTTAACCTAAATGATCGAAAAAACTTTATGAAAAATAGAAGTTTTGAAATACTTTAATTTACGAAAGTAATTTAAGACGGAAAATTCAATCTTCATCTAAAGTAACGAGTTCTTTCTTGTACATGCAACAATAATAAAAAACGTCTTTTAATCGTAAAATTTGGAGGATTAGTTTAGATTTTACAAGTTTTATAGAATGACATCTCTGAACCGACGGCGTGCTTCCGTTAGCGTCCAAAATGCTGCATTGAGAGCGCTCGATTAACTTTACTATGAAATCCTTTCTAGGGAAAAATATTTTATATTTCACAGTTTAAGTAAATATCTGTGGTGTGGCAAGTAGGAGACTTATACCGGTTTAAGCACAAATATTGGTGGGAGAGGCTGTTGGTTCGTGTGCCGTTCACGTGTGTGCAGGTTCGAAGCCTTGAGTGAGAAGCTTCATGTCCAGGATGATGCAATCTTGTATCACACGTTTGCGCAATCATGCATCATAAGAGGACTCAATACAGGATGACGCAGTTTAGTATTGCGCAATCTTGCATCGTAGGATGACGTAATATTGATCAATTTAGGATGTGCTGGTACTAAGCCCAAAAGGGGAAGGAACAAACGTGTGTGCCGGCACGTGATCAAGTATTGAGCAATCTTACCTCTTACAAATGCAATCTAGGATGACGCCATCTTACACCACAGGATGATGCAAATTGGCACAATGAGTATTGCGCAATCTTAATCGATCCAGGTTGCAACCCGCTCATACAACCAACACAATCCACCTACAACAACAGTCGACGATGAACTTCGCTTTTTTCCCGAAGAGAAGTGGTTTTGTGAGGGAGATGGATGTGGTGACGTGTCACGTATGGGAAGGGAAGGTGGTATAAGAATTGAAAATGTGTAGAGTTCATCTCGACGTTGTAGCATCGTGGATATCATCATGACAACACATGTCCTTTGCTAGTATGACATATATTCTCATCTATCAATAATTTTTTAATAATACTGTTTTTCTTTCTGATACTTTTTTGGGGGAGTATTCTAGCCAGGTGGNTAATCAATACATATAAATTAATATTTATACATATACAAAAAATGAATATTGTAACAAAAATTTGGAGAGAAAATGGCTAAGCCACTTTTGTGCGTCAATTGTAACAAATTTTCGAGGGGTCTTTAAAATGATTAATGATAATTACGTAGCCCTCTTGGCCGGCTTACGCTGAACTACTTAACTTGCCCCAAAACACAATAAATAAAGAGTCCACGTTCGCCTAATTTTTATTATAATGAAATATACATATATCCTTTGAAAAGGAATCGCAACAATGTGTAAAGTTGGATTTAATTATTTATTTACATAAAATTCACTTTCCGAAAATCCCAATACAAAAGAAACACTACCCATCGAAATATTACATTGACACCCCCCCCCATTTTAATAGTTTCTTCAAAATGCTCAATCTTTCTCTTAAACAATAACATAATTCCCTTGGATCACTTAAGAGCTATTCATATTAGTGATCATTAGAAGAACCTTGAATTTTGAACACCAAAACCCATTTGGACTAGTTTCTGACCTTGTATGTAATTCTTAATTACAGATACTAATGCGCCACAAAATTTTGCAATATCATACGCATCTGGTTATAATTCACTGGCATTTGATAAATGTTCGTAGTGTACTGCACACACCAATTCGTGCAATTACCTTTGTGTTCGTAAGTTTTGCCTCCCCGTACAGAACGTCAAGGCTTACACTCCTTCATTGATGTGCAGTCGCCTCTCGCCTCGGTTCATTCATATCAACTACAACGGGGGCGTCGCTCGTACGCTCGCTGCCGATGCCGCTAATTAGCCCTCCACGTGAACTTGTAGGATGTTACTGAAATCATTGCCCCGCTTAATTCGACGAGGACGTTGCTGCGTAATGGCTCTCTAACAGTTTATCGCCATAGATCCCAAAATATAAACTTTCAAAGTGGAAGGACTGTCACTCGAACTGTCATTAAGAATTCATAGAACTGTTATCGAACTCAATTTGAAGTAGTTCATTAATCGCTGGCAGACAAAAATCTAGAAAATTATCAAGTGACAGAAGTAATCAGTCCGATGTTATAACAGAAGAGACAAACAAAACTAATTGCAATGTCTCGGAGATGCTCGGAACGGGCATTTTCTGATCTGTCTGATGTGATCTGTCTGATGATTTGATGTGACGTGTCTCTCGATCTATCTTTGGAGAGTCGCTGCTCCTTAAGTAATCACCTCCTCACCAAGTGGACCAAAAACTTCAAAAATAACTCCTCCCTTTTTGACGTAGATATTTTCTTTGGCCAATCGTCTATGAATTTTCTTTCCACGTGATTTGCCTCCAATTGGCTCCGTACTTTGTGACGTATTTCAATTTTAGTCAATTGGTATGTTTGTTATTACTGACGCTACTTCTTTAGTGTTTTCCATCCATCTGCTCTCCGACGTTTTCCAGATTCGGAACCCTCTTCTTTCCCCACGGCAATATTTAATTTTGACAAAGAGACCCTTATCCCCCGGTGTTCTGACAATGACACTTTTTTTCTAACGTATCTCTAAAATTTCACTCACACTTCGAGTCACAAAACTTATTTGTGCTGTCGCTCCCCACTCCACTACTGTGCCAAAACTCACTCGTCTTCATTATACATATCCTCGGTACGCGCCCCGGCGGTCAACACCCCCGCCCCTTCTTAAACTACGCGCCTCTTGTCCAGTGTTACTCGTATTGACAAAGACCGTACAATGAATAGCCTTCGTTTAACCGCGTCCTTTCTCACAATTAAAAAACCCATATCATTTCACAGCTCTGCACTGCAGAAGGCACTAAGACCCGTCCCTTTTTCCTTTTCTTTCACAAAACACATCTAGCCCTTCTCTAAACTTATCATCGCCTATGAATTTCTTAATTTTATACGCTTTTGGCCATTTTCTATCCTTACTTAATTTTAATACTGTTACATACTTCTCCTGAATTTTTTTTAAAAAATACGAATATACTCGCACAGCTACCTATCCTAAACTTTGGGTCACGTCCGCGCTAACACAAGCGAAGGCATATCCTTTCTCAGAAGCCTATTGTAAACCAAGCCCCCTTCCCTCCTGGCGCAGCCACGAACGGTTCTTGCCTGTGCGCCATTACATTTTATCATTAATATCATTTATCGTTTGATTTAAATCGGGTTTTCTTCATTTTTATCAAAATATGTTAATAACTAATTATTTATTACAATATAGAAACATATATCCAAAAATATGATAATCCCATCGAGAGAATCTGTGGCAATATAGCATCATTGACAACCACATGTTCTGAAACATTAAGAAATGTGTAAGTAACATATAATAGTGTAGTATAAAATGTGGAAGAAAAAACTTTCAGATAGTCAAACAGTTGATCGGTTATAATCGATCGGCTCCATCGTAGGTGGATGATAGGTTTTCAGTTCAGAGCGTACAAAGACCAGAACGCGCGTCGCTGGACGGTGACCCGTTCTTGCATGAGGGGAGGGTGACCCGTTCAAGCTGATGACTCAATATCTCAAACAATGTTAATAGATTTAAATGTGTATCAATTGCCAAGTCACACATTGTCGAACCATCATCTTGAATGTGGAGCATGGCAAGGATGATATTGCGTGCCAGGGTTGTGACATCCTCTTGAATGACGACGACGACTGCTTACTATCATCTGATGGAATACGATAGTGACCCCACGGTAGACTCGTTACCCAAAATCTTTTATCGTCTGAACAAGTGAGAAAGCTCATACTGCTGCTCGATCGAATAATACGTATGCGATTTCGAGAGGATGCAATGTTGCATATCCATGCGCGGTTTGTCGTGAAATAAACTGTCTAAGTAGTAGTCGAAACGATACTGTCGCACAACCGAGTGTTAAATACCTTTTGCCTTGCTCGAGAGACGTTGAAAGAGTATTTGAATCGTATACATTTTCGACCGAAGACCCACAAATTCTACCAACATATCGCTTTCACACTCATATTTAAAGAGACCGAATACATTCTTATTACATGGAAGTACACCAAATCAATTTGGCACTTCAAATGTGATTGTGTCATAGTAGGAAGGATAGAGATTCTTAATGTCATACTGTAAGAATCTATTCATCTTTAATTATTAATTAGAGTAATAAGAACTAAGACAAGCAAAATATTTGTAAGCGAGCGGAATTCTAACGGCGATTTCTGCTACGCAGGGGGGTTAAAAGGCGACAGCTGTGAAGGGCGCAGGGTTTCGTATTTTGTTGTTCTGAGGACGGTCATAAAAATTCAGCGATAGGAAGAGTCTCTGAATACTACGCATTTATTTTTGACTGGAACGGAGAAGGAGGTAGAAAATTTGCTAACACATAATGGATGGCGTAGTTAGATTTAAACTCGGAAGCAACGGAAAATTACAAGAAGTATATTGAAAGAGACAAAATCAGCGTTAGTGACAGATTTTGGGTTTTAAAGTGCAGCTGCAAGAGAAACTCATGTCGTGGATGTGGAGAGAGGCAGAAGCCCTTTACAAATTAAAAGGACGACAATACACTACGAGGCAACGACTGTTGGGCGTGCGTCGCAGAACGGTTGGCGTAGGAGGCACAGAAGACGAGGGAGTGGCAGTTAAAGGTTCGAAAGTTTCGTATTTGACACGGTTGGCAAAAAATAGTCACATGGCTTTTAAAAGTGTATCACGTGAGTTAACTTCTGAGGGACAGAGTGGGGAAGAGGTGATAAAACATGGTGCACAGACGTTCCGTTCAATCATACGGATTTGATTCATTCCTCACTTCGAATGTTATCAATTATTCGGGTATTTTCGAGCAGGAGATTCGAGTACTTTCGAGTAAGATTTTCTATCGTTGGAGTATTTTCGATCATATTCGATCAGATTCGAGTAAAACATTTGGAATCATTCCGAGATTTTCTTCAATATTCTTGTCCTCTAGGTCGTGAAGTTTTGGACAAGTTATTCTTAATTGATAACTTGATCTTATTCCAAGTTATCCAGAGTTTTCAAAGTTTCGACTTTAATAATCCATCCGAGAAATGATCTATCCGGAAATCAAATGTTTTGTTTTGTAACAAGTGGCGATTGTAAAGACTATTTAATCGCATCGTATTAAGTTGAATGAACTCTCGCTGTAAAAGAACTGTACTATGACGGTCAACGCCGCAAATTCCGAGAACGAGAAACTTCATGCAGGCGCGGCAAATTCCAAAGGATGCTAATCAATGGCATTCCAATCTTCACCTACGCTTTTATACTAATCTGATCATCAATGGAAAGGTAACCTGAGAATACTGGCTGCGATCAGTAATAGATGTTAAGTGGCGGCGAGCTCTAGTGCAACGAACCAGAATAGTAATGACCCACGCTGAACTTTTGTGATTGTATTCGTAATGAAGGCAGAAAGAAGAATGAGCAGTAATGATGGCTTTCTATATTTAAGTAATGTTTTGCTGTAATTAACTGGTAATAATACCAGAAATTTCATATCAATATTGTGTGTGATAACGTGTGATTTTTGGGGGTTTGTGCATGGTAGTGTTAATTAGAATGTATCAGGGATAATTAAGTCAATTTTATTTTGTAATATGCTTCTTCCTTGAACGAGGAACCCTGTGTGTTGTTTCCACTTAATTAAAAATAATACTAATCCATTTAATATTTTTATTGGCACAAGAGCTAGCTAGGGCAACTATATTCAGGTGAGTGTTACCAACTACTCCATTCACTCTTTAATTATCTAGTTTCATTACAATTGATGCTCCAACGTCGGGCTTAGCTTACCTAAGCACCACTACCGTCTTAGTTTCAATACAATACAGATTACACGATGTCGATAGAATATAGCTATCTGTGACCATATAAAAGTTTCATGTCGGATATGCGCGGTTTGAGAAACGTATAGTAGAAATCGAACATGTAATATTTGGAGAGTTTTAAAATTGGAAATCCAACGTAAATAGGTTTATTCATATGTACTTCTATTTTCAGGAGATCGATCGTCATCAGATCACCTTCGATCTGTCGACTACAGAGAAACGCCGGATCTGCAATGAATTACCGCGCACCACACCGGCCCTCATTGACGAGAAAGAAACGTCGATGTTGTCGCACATTCTCACAACTCCCGTAAATACTATTGACCATCAATTTAAAAAAACGTTTCGAAAGAAGAGGTGAAATTCTTTCGCAATGCAGTGTTACGTTCGAGGAAGGGAAGAAGTCAATAACTTTGACGAAAGGAGAGAATGCGATGGATGTGAACGAGTGTGTAACCCATGTTGTAAATTTCTAATGTGAATGACGTAGGGTCGTCGACGAAGGTGTCAGGGAGATGTTCTGGACTGTCGAGATCTACTTCTAACACATATCCGCGAGACGCGTCCTCCGCAGCCGCTCGCGCTACATCAAAGTTTGCAACATCCGACACCCATGGAAAATCGCCGATGGGTAAGGCTTGTGACATGACCTGTCCACATGGATTATTTCACTCAAATATATTGAAGATAACGATCTGGCTCTAACGGATTGTAGCTGTCACACATGATGACATTGTTGCTTCGCGCATGTCGAGCACTCACTAGACACCAACTACCGCGGACCTCCTTTTCGAAAAAAAAGCATCTGCTCGTCGGTGAGCAGTTGCAAAGTCACACCCGTTATTTTTAACATGGTATCCCACGACAGAGACGGTATAGTGAGATAATGTGTAGAATCGAGGGAATACACACGCATAAACAAGTTTCGAAATGATTCAAAGATATCGATTTTAAAATACAAATCGACATAGTTAGAGAGATTGCAAAGCCCATTGATAATAATTCTTAATTAATAACAATATAAAAACACATTTAGAATGAATAAAATATGTCCAAAAAGACGGAAGTTTGGAGATGAACTACCGCGAAGAGTGAGCGACCGCCGATAGGTACACCGGTTTATGGTTTAGGGTGTGAGAGTGGCGAAGCGAGTAGTCGAAAATGGCACACGGGTTTCGGTTGAAAGTGGGATGGGGGAGTTAAAAATTCCTAAGACGCAAGCGTCGGCGTCGTTCAATACACGCCAACTGAAAAATTGTTGAATGCTAGTAACAGAACTGTGGAAGGACCTGGCCAAAAGAACACATGTTTGGGGGATGGGGAGTGAGGAAGCCTCCCTTTAAAAGTTTATAAAGAAGAATGGTTTGCCGGTAGACCGCGGAAAACGTGGGTGTGGATATATTTGGCGTACTCGTTGGAAAAAGGACTTGGTAATTGTTTACGAGGCGGCAGCGATCACAAGAACCGACTAGGGGTTGGGAGCGTCGCAGATGTGTGGGAAAACATGTTCCGAAATAATAAAGAATGACTGTTAAAGGTTCGAGAACCTTCTAAAATTACTGTGTTGTTATTCTCGAAAAGCGTTAGATTCAAAATTATGGAAAAGTCGGTTGAACTAGATGGAACCGTCGAAGTGGGAAACTTTCATGGAGAGAAACGTTCCTATTGGTTAGAAACACGTACTTGTTGTAAGTTCAACCAATCGTGATAACTACGAATGGGGGGGGAGAATTTGTTGTTACTCGTGAAAAATAGTCACATGGGTTTCGAAAACGGTGTCACGTGACTTAACTTCGGGTGGACCGAGTGGGAGATGTGATAAATTACGACGCCGAAAGGCTCCAGGACTGATTCGTACTTTTTTTCGATACATTTTCGTATTCATTTTTCGCTTGCATTCGCTTTTCATTCGCTTCATATTCCAGAGTTTGATTCATTCAGATATTTTCATTCGGAAATTCTGATTTTCATTAATAATTTGTTAGTGATTCAAAGACTCTTTTCTGAGATACATTCTGAGAGTTAGTCCAAGATCATGTTTCGATTTTCAATTGTAAAGTTTTGGATAAACCAGTGTTGATCACTAATTTAATTTCAGTCCGAGTTATGCAGTACTTGCGCAGACTCGAGTTTAAAGATGTTTGTTTCGAGAACAAGTTGGAGAACCGACTACTTCCGTTGTTGCAACGAGTAGCGATCGCCGATATTAGGGAATCGCATTACAATACGGTGAATGAACTCTCGTTTGCGGATGAACCAGACGGTGATGGTGGAGCGGAAATCCCTAATGAAGGGGTCCATGGCTGGTTCTACTACGTCCGTCAAAGCAGATTGGTGGCGATGGCTACAGGTGATCTGAGAGGACGAACTCCATCAAGCTGAGGCTGAATCAGGGCATTCTCGCCTTCTTAGTTGCTTAGACTGGTATGGTCATCAAATCATTAAGGTAACCTGTGGAAGCTGGGGCTCCCAGTAGTTAAAACAACTAAATGGCAGCGATCGTAGCAATTTGCTTCGAACAAGAACTGAAAAGGCCTACGCTCAGAACTCTTGCATTTGTGTAAATAACAAAGGCCTTAAGATTAATGAGCATTTATGATGTCTTCTTTTCTTAATTCAATCAATATTTTTTTTTGTTTGTTTGACTGGTTTTTAATTATCGTTCTCAAGTTTTCAGAGAAATAGTCATGTTAGTTTTATGCGTGTTACCGTGTGAATTTTGGGGGTACGTTTTGTGTGGGTGCATGATAAATGTTAGATTTTAAGTAAATTTAAGTCAAATTTTTATTTTTTATGAGCGTTTCGGAATTAACAAGGAACATTGTACGTGGGGCTCACTTTTGTTTGCACCCACTGTTAAAGTGTAAAATTCCCTGAGAGAAAAGTAAAATGACCGGCAAAATGACCAATTAAATCAATTATATTTTTATCCCGTGTTTTATTGAAATTATTTTTCCTTGTAGTGGTGCTCGAATTACCCGAGCTCCCTCAGACCATTGTTGGTTTAGTTGTGTTACAGTATCTCATTGTAAGAAAATCGTATATGGATTTTTTTAAACGATACCCTGCGCATATTAGTATGATCGAATTCGCTCGCATTTTTCTTTACATGATCACGTCTGTCTGTTTGCAGAGCGAAAATTACATAGAGCGGTAGCTCCTTAGAAAAGGTACTCTTCATCGTCCACACATTCTTTGTTGTTTGGGTGAAAGATGGCAGTTTATGGAGTTCCTAATTGTTGAATCGAATAGCGATTTCTTTGCCAAGCTTCACTACTTCGGAGAGTTAGAGCGCGATTGTTCGAACCACCTTCACATGTACCAATGTAATACGTTCGATTGTCATGTATCTCTCTTTTGCTGCTTCTGCTTCCGTCGAGAATAAACTGTCTTTATATGTTCTCGAGCGCACCAAGACCAATTCTTGGGAAAAACCATAAATGACGCGAGTATGGCCTTCCGCGAATTCCATCAACTGTATCCCTCAACAAAGGAATCCAAACCGGGAATTGTCCATCTGACTTGATGAGTGAGTAGAGTTGTGACCCTCGCGCAGCTGTATCACTCCACCTCGCATAATGAAACTGTCGACGTTCTTCGCGGGAGAGTCAAAGTACATTCTTCATGGTGGTGGCAATACCCGGAAGTCGTGTACTATCGAACTGGGTGCCATTGATTTCATAACGAATTTCAGAAAAAAGAAAGGCCCTTCCATTTTTGTCGAGTAACGAAGGTGTCCTCGTCGCAGGTGATACACCTTTTTGCAAAGCTATTCCGTCGATCACAATCACACTTGGATGGCAATTTGATTGCTTCCTTGTTATTCACAGCGATACATATTTCATCGTTGTGATTGTAGTTTGTGGAGTAAGGGGTATAATTATGCATCTCGTATCCCACAACTCGCGTCTCCCTACGCATGGGTTGCACGTGTTCGATGCGAAGACACGCCTCGTGGATGTTTATCTTCCAAATCACATCACTTGTGCTTCTTCTTTGTCTTTTCATCTTGTAGCAGGATGTAACCCAACGCACGTAACACGCGTCTGCTCTTCTGTGTCAACGTTACGGGGTGTAAAGCACAGTGTGCTGTTGATGGGGAAGCGGTTTCATTTTATACATGGCTCCGGTCTTAGTAGAAGACCCAATGAGAAGGATGCGTGTGAGCACACCGTCACCGCTCTCCAAACGCATAGTAATGTCAATATAACGTTATCACACAACATCCCACCACGTGTTGCGATGTTTCGGCAACAATAGAACCAGGCGAGTTGACCATATGAAAGCAAGAAGGGTATCCACCTTTCATCTATTGATGAATCTGCTCTCAACAATATTACAATTGATAAAGATATTGAAACAATCAGTTAAATTCACCTTCTTTTCTGAGGTGTGCGCGAGGGTTGGTGCGAGAATACTGTGAAGCCTGAAGAGTTGACCGAAGGATTCTTCAACGTTGAAATGGAGTTGAAACGATGTTATCACAAGACAATTGTGTGTGGGTGTATCCACTTGAAAGTCGAAAAAATGTTTTTTACTACGAAAATGTTCCGGAAACTGTTGACGGAGGAGGGTGTTGAGGTAGTGTGCGATATTGTCAATGGTATAAGTGCCAACAGGGAGGGTGATGAGGAACACTTGCTTTATTTCGTCGTCCTCGTAACTGAAACGATTGCCATCGTTTAAAACATTTTTCTTGGTTTGCAGACTTAAGAGTACGAATTCACAGGATCCTGACCTAACACGATAGATGGTGTGTAATGCACCGTCAACACGGGAGCAGTACCGTATGTGATGGTGAGTGTTCGACTCATCGCCTCGATCTACGACACAATCCCCTTTTCCAATCGTAAAATAGGAAATGGAGACAGAGTTGACCGCAATTTTCAGTATTACAATCTTGTACTTGCGTTCTGTTGTAGGTTAGGTTACGACAACATTGTATGATGAAATAGGTGATAAATTCAGGTGGGGGAGGTAAGACGAAGGAGTCCAAATAGCTTACTTGGGTTGCTTGTAGGGAGTATGCTACAAAATGTGTGCCAGGTCCCGACTTACATCCACATTGATAACATCCGATTCTAGTCTTTGCTTCTTAAGCGGTAATGTATTGCGCATAATCACACCTCTGAAATAGGGAATTCTCAATGCACGAGCGTGATGCAATATTTCTTGATGTGTCATGGTTCGTTGTGGAATCTCCTTCAAAACAATTGTTTTGTTGGTTTTGCTTTCTACCACGCCAACTCCTCCTGCTCCTTCTTCTATTCTGTCTACACACTTCCTTACCCTTTCAACGTTTTGCATATCGCGCTATACAACACTCTTCATCTCCATCGCTTTGTTATAACGCATCATCTCTTTGACTATGTATTTTGCTGTCTTCGCATTATTCACAGCGTTGGCGATGGAGGAAGCGCCGGCTAGAGAACCCATGGCACCCAAAGCACCAATCAGGGGTACGAGAGGAAGGAATCCTCCCACACGGTTGATCACCGGGAGCACTCTCGTCTTCTTGTTCTTTTGAAGTCTCTGTACCATCCTGTGATGTACACTGTGGCAACGTTGCTGCAAGACAAAACACACAACGTTCTTTCGCCCTCCTTTTTAGGATGTTGTCTTTACTAGTGTAAATTTTAATATTCCACGTACTGTTTTCTCGTTTCTTTCTTTGCATCGGATGTTCTGGATTGGTATTTAATCGCATTATAACAATTTGCCTCAACTGGAAAAAGTTTAGCCTCATCGAGTTTTACCCATTGTTCAACACTGTTTGACATGCATTTCATCACCACTCTCTCTGAGGGAGAGTAGCGTAGCACATGCAATGCCACATTAGGGATCACGATACGCAGGTGCACCCAGGTCAAGTGACTAATAGTCGTCGGGTAGGATAGACGATCGATTTGGAGATCTGCGGAGAGTGATGGTGAGGATGACAGTGGGATGTCTTTTATTTTTCCACTCCTATTGGGTTTGAATACTTCTTCTTCCTCCTCACGTGTAGCTTCACGAAAAAGTGCATCCACATACCCTTTCGTTGCACCATCGCTCCCCGCCTCGTGTTCACCAACACCGGTGATACGTTTGTCTTCAAAATAATAATGACCTCCTCTACGTTTCACACAGTCTCTTACGTTGCGACCAAAGATATCCATGCTACCCGCGTAGAGGATTACGAATGTGTAGCGTGAGGTGTTTGCATTATTTATTGGGTTTCATTCGCATATTCATCGCAAATGTTTTCGATGAGTGTGGTTTAACAGTCTTCACCGCTGTCCGTACACAACGTCGTCCAACTCTTGGATTCTTCTTCTCCGCAGGCGCGTAGAAACGGTCCTTTTTTACCGGACGTTCGCGCACTAATTGTCGGTCCATCGGTTTGTGGAAAACAAATGTCATTTCCCTCTAGACAAAACCGAATAGTCTCATGTTACAACATATTTATCTCTACACCACCACACGTGATCAGTCTTTGTATCATTTTCTAAAACGTTTCACAGATGGTCTCTTTAGATTTGATGTGTTTCCTCAACACGAGAAGGTGATTTTTCCATCAGAGGCTATTCCCAATAGCATCTTTGTGTTCGGTGATGTAGCAACAGAAACAAAATTGCATCAAAGCTTATTTTGCGGCGGGGCATCACAGACATAGCGATGTGTTGTACCTTTGTCAAACCAATACGAAAATTCCGAAACTGATTCGTGATAATGCAAACATGGTGATTGCTTTCCGACAGGACGACAACACCTTGCAATCATTTACAGGGAGAATGGAGGGTTTTATTTCCTCTCTTTTCAAGATTTAAAACTCATGTGTTCTCGTGTTTGGAAGCAATATCCCTTTGCTTTTCTCGTGATCAACAAGACTCAAAGCATGCAGCAGGGACGGTATCCCGAGATTGTTCGATTTCTCGTTCCTCGTATTTAATGGTGTTGTAGGAAAAAAGAAGTACACAGTGATGTGACGTCATGAGAAGTGTGAAGAAGAAGAACAGGGATCCGCTCCGTGGGAATCTGTTCCACCGGTGCGCTGTACGCATAAGCGCACGTGGTGTAATTGGCAGTTGGGTCAATCGCGCTATTAATGCATTGTCTATTGAACTGCATATTCCAGGCTATCAATTCTGCGGTCCCAGTATAAAATTGACAAAACGTTTAGCGCTTGGGAATCGAGGCATCAACGCTCTCGATGAGGCATAAAGGAAGCATGATACGGCCTACCATCACTACAAAGGGAGGCGATGAGCGCAAAAAAGCGGCCGAAGCGCTTGCGAAACGTGCGTGGAAGCGCGTGACCTCTCATGATGCGGGACTTAATGAACGTGCAGCGGCATTAGCCACCGCTGCTGTCATGAAAGTGAAAACAAAGTTGGGCGGGAAATGGCGAAGCCCTTCAGAAGAAAAGGAAAACCGAGTGAAGCAAGTAAAGTAATACCAACGCGCGAAGCAACTATTCAAGGGTACCATAGAAAATGAGGAGGTGATTCGTCATAAAATGGATGACATCAGATAGCAAAAGGTTGAAAAACAAAAAATCAAACGCATGAAATAACACCTCCACCGTCTTCACGTCTCCTGCTCTAGTCTTAGAAGATGAAATTGATCGCGTTCGTGAAAACATTCCCGCAAAAATACGAGCGCTCTACGTCATGCAGGGTGATCGCAGTAGACTATTGGATGTCTATGTGAAGGACCTGTACAGAAGACCATCGAGAAGGGACGACAAAAAACAGATGCCCGCTTCCCCTCACCACCACTGCATTTCCACCAAATCAGATTACCTGAGATCGTACAATCCCTTGGTGAGCACGCGACGTCTGGGATAGCGTTTGCGAGTCGATGCGTGGAGTTCTCGCGCAATTCCAATCTGGACATTGTCGCTTTTTGTTCTAGAACAATCTGTTGTTTTTCTTTTCTTTCATTGTATGAGTCCAGCGTCACGAAGCTCGTTTTCAATTTCCACAATTTCTCCTGTGTGACCGCCATGCCCCACCGATTGTGAGACGTGTAAAATACTTAAACGCTCCACAAGCGTATTCGGATCACGCCAATATGTGTACGTTGGAGGTGTCACAAAACGAAGACTTGATCCTTTTTTCGACGTGGAGCGATTGTCACATCTCAACATCCAAAATATTATTCATCCGTTCATCTATCACATTGACTACTCTTTCTTCAATCTCTATGCTCAATATGCACATTCTTAACTGCCTCCTCTCCTATTATTTGCCTTTCTACGTAGTATATAGTTGCTGAAATTTCCTCCTTCAGCTCAGCACTCTTAATTCTAATCTTTCATAGAAAGTTTGAATTCAACGAAAGGTTTGAAAGCTTTTCGTCGATCATTCAACATTAGATACTCTTCCCATAGATGCTCTGAACTTTACTATATTTTCTTATGGACCCCATCGGTTAGTTTCTTAAGCTTATCATAATTAATAGAATCTCGTAATGCCTCATACTCTTTTTTAACAGATCAGCGCTCCATTTCAAGATCACTTCTCTTTCCCCATCTCTACAGCTATATCCATCTTCACCTCTATACTGATCTCTTCCCCACATTATTCATTTACGATCTTGATTACTAGATTATTCTCTTTGCGAAGTTAAATAAATTTCAGATTTTCTTATATAAATTTTTCCTCTCTTAGTTCACATTTAGCGCACCCACTCTTGTATATCTTGCAATGTTTCAAACGCTTCATATATTCTTTCCAATGTTTTAAAATTGATTTACGTTTGTTTAACCTAGGAAATTAACGTTTGCTTTTATGCCTTATGAGCGTGAAAATTCGGTGAACGTGTGAAAAATAATTATTTGTTCCCTTCTTTTGACTAGCTGAAGAATAAATTCTCTGAATATCTATTTCTTCTCAACACAATGACACACTACTTCATTTGAATTCTCCTTTCCAACAAAAGAAGGTGTAGCAATCAGTCTTACCATAGGAAGCAGGGGGCCATCATATTTCTTCATAAAATCCTTGTCTGTTAAAAAATAATGCACGGTGGCCGTGCCGTAGCGTTACGCATAGGCACGTATTTTGCATTTATTTAGCACAAAACTGTAAATGTACAAACTATTTTCCTTATAAAAGAGCGCACTCTCACTTCTTTACTTGCAAAACACTCCAGGTCAGCAATAACTTTTACGACAAACCAACGGGAACTCCTACCTTTCATTACCTCCGTTCATTGCTGTAGGAGAAGTGCAATTCTGTTTTTTAAGACGCCACTCCGCTTTGCCGACTTGTGCAAATTAGTCCAAATCCTCACAAAATCATTACCAATATCGTAATAAGCCGGGATCCATCATATTACGTCACAACTTCTGGTCTGTTTGGAAATAATACACGGGGGTCGTGCCCTATAGACACTTAGACACGTATTTTGCTTTTATTGAGCAAATATCCGTTAATACACAAACTATCTTCCATCTAATAGCGCGCGCCCACACTTCCTTACTTGCATACCACTCCTGATCAGCAACAGACACGTAAAATGAACGATAACTCCTACCAGTCCTAGTCTCCACTCCTGGCTTCATGGATGAAACATTCTCGACTTTTAATGACATCGCATCGCTTTTCCGATTTCTGCCAATCAGTCCATAACCTCAGAATATCATTACTAATATCTGGATCAAGAATCAACCGCAATTCAATCGAAATAGGCAAATAGATTCACATAAAATCACGAGCCGTTATTTCATGATACACATCATGACGTTGCCAAATAAACATTAAAATTCTTTTGTTATCATTGCCACCACTTATCTCCAATAGGTTAAAAACATGGTAGTAAAGCAATCGCTATTTTTTGAGAATATCCTACTGATGCGCCAAACTAAAGTAGAAAGAGCGCAGTACAAAGAATTTCAACGATCAATGAACCATAATGACACTGAAATAAAAAGAAGTATCGTTTGATGAGCATGCTACACAATAAATTCATTGAAGTTAATTTGTCAGTAAAGTATAGTGAAGAAGATGCAGATATAATCGTTAGCTCCCTTATCACTATGACTACATCATGCAATTGTCTTTCCATTATCGGAGAAGATATTGATCTACCCACTCTTTTAACAGCCCTGGTGAGACATCTTCGAAATGTGTATTTTCGAAAACCTGGAAAAGTTGAGGAGCAGATATGCTCTTTAAATAGATTGCATTATGAAAAGATATTTGCTGAAAATATTATTTTTATATCGGATCTATTGTTTTAGGATTAATGATATATTGCCGTACAGTGAAGTTCAAGTTCACATGGGGCATTGAATCCTTCAAGCTGGTGGTGGGAAGGGCGAGATGTAAAAAGACCGATATAAAGGTCTTTGGTTCTTGTGTATTCTGAGATGAATAATTGTGTTCGCAATGACATTATGTATCCTTCAGACGATATGAAGCGCACGAAACCCCTAGAGGTGAGGGTTGGGAGCAGCGTAACAAGAAAAATGATCGAAAATGTCTGCTAAGAAAGGTTTTTACGAATATTAACCCTAATGGAGTGAATTAGGATGAACTGGAAAATTGGTGTTTTCTAAAAACTCTTTCTCAATTACATCAGTCAAAATAAGGGATTGAGGGTACACACCAATACTATCGAACCACCAACATTAATGGATACGCTAGATATCAATAGAAATAGTAAAGAATGAGAAAGAATAAAGTTGCATATTTCAATACTTACGTGAGCAAAGCCACAGGGACTCAGCTAGTATATATGTAAAGATAGAGAGAGATTTATTATACTGGCGGGGCTGAGGGTCCGTGCGGCACTAAATAAGCCCTTGATTGCCGTGGGTTGTGCATACCATACCCTGGAATTTACTCTTAGCGAATTTCTAGTTGTATTTACGAGTAATTCAAGAATAAATAATTATTGGACGAAAATGCATAACTAAGTAGGCAATATTTAGAAAAACAATGATAGAAAACTGACTTTTGGTGGATATACTGAAATTTGACGCAGCAAAATGTACTTCGTTGGTAAGTGGATGACTGCAACGAGAGCAGTGGTGTCCACAGGATGGAGGAATCGTGACGCAAATGCGTCATTGAAAATTTCGATATTTTGTTTCTCGACTTTTTCACATGTTTTGCCGTTTGGGAATATGCGTATTTTTGTTATAGTGATTTACCTGATTTTTATTTAATTAATCAATTTTTACTGTGTTGACATTCGTTTTTTCGTGAGAAACAAACTCGGTACAAAACCTATATTGGAACGATTGTTCAATTCAACTGTTACATATGATGAGTAGACATAAACATTTTTTGATATAAAGACAAAAACACATTTTTAAAATTTTAAGAATAAAGTATTAATAAATGTAACTAAAACGAACGGCAGTGGATCTTGTGAACTGTAATCTGAGAAAGCATCAAGTGTTACTGCGTGCGGATAAAAGTGAGAACAGAGGTTTAACAAAAATTGTCGTTCTCGAATTGCGTATCATCGTGTCTCCTTTATTGTAAGTTTAGTTCAAGAACATTTGCTGTCACGCACACATATACAAATTATGCAAAAATTTTCTTACCGACTTTCCTGTACCTACGTTTCTTAAAATCGAATGACACATGTGCTAATTACCTCAACCTCTTTCTTTTTAAAACTTACATGTCAAATAGGGGGCATGTATCTGAGGTGCTTATTCAGTCAAATAATCCGATGAAACGTAAGTAAACTCGAAATATGAGTTTAGCGCACACGTATCAGAATATACAGTGTCCCAGAAATGTTGCTACAAACCTCTAGGGGAAGTGGAGCACGTCAAAGGATTGAGAATTGCATAGCAACCCATGGCCGCAAACGTCAGGGGTAAGTGGTAGCAGAGGTCGAAGATCGGAAAGGAAACAAGAGTGGTTCATTTGAAACATTTATGAGACATATAGACTACAAATGGTGTATGGCGACATTCATATCATGGCCAGGGGTTGCTATGCAATTCTCAATCATTGTGTCCCACCTCCCGTAGATGTTTGTCACAACATTTCTGGGACATTCTATATATGGATTGTATGGTTCTTTGAAATTTTTAAAACTCAAACTCTGTTCTGCTACGTTCCTAATTTTAGCAGCTGGAATTTCAAATCTTATTATGTATTTTAATCACATTTAATTTTATCCTTTGTCAGTAAAATAGGTGAACATTCATTTTACTTTCTCATATACGTGATATAGAGACAGTATTGTAACAGAGATTAATCGCGAAATTTTACGGAAATATTCGTATTCCGAGTCTCTGATACCGATTTTTTTCAATACGTGTCCATTTATCCGCACCGATTCTGGTTAAACGGATGAGTAAATTTCATTCATATTACGTATTTAGCTAAGCATATGTTTATATTTGATGCTCGTGCTCTGAAATCTTCGATCTTCATATAAAGTACTCCTTGTATTAAAGTATAATTTGGAAAATATGATCAAAAGCGGCTTATCTTATTTTAAGTTTACCATAGAAGTAGAAAAATTATATCTCTGCCGAGTCTTTACATTTATTTTCCGCATGAATCTCATTTATTCACTGCATCAAGAGAGTTCAAATCTATTAAATAGTGCAGATCTGCCAAGTCGAGAGAGACATCAGCTGTAGAAAAATATAACATGTAAAATATTGAGAGTCGGCTGGCTCGCTCCCTCCTTCTGACATCACTTCTTCGTTCCGAGATATCTTGACCCACCGATGCTTCTTCATACATCACCTTTCGCTCACACTAGTATCCTTGCCCTTCGCGGTCGGAATGATATCCTACTGGATCATTTTTATTGCAAACTATTTTTTTACCATGCCAGTAAAAGACAAAAAATTAGATTAATTTTGGATACTGTACAAAAGTTCAAATATAATGCAGAAAATGATTGCTTCTTTGTTTGTAAAGCTATTTTTTCGTACTATACTGATAAGGGTTTAACAAGTATGAGAAACTGTTTTTAATATGGAGGCAGGGTAAATAAGAGTGATAAAGATAGGGTTGAGGTGGGGGGCACCCCTGAACAAGAGTATTCGTTAAGCACCGTTGGAAATCACTGAGCACAGAATCAGGGCAAGAATACCAAGCAAATTTCCCCTCCAGATTTTCTTCCTTCCCTTTCTCAGGGTGATGTGAAGCTCGATGTGATGGTATCTTGGTGATTTTTACTCGAGCAGCTGCTCTTTTGATTTCGAAATCCCTCGCATTATTTTCCTGGAAAAGAAACTAAATATCTTCCCGGCAATAATTTTTCACTCCCACAATATTGACATATTTAGATGTTGATATTACCTTATTAACGACGGAAAAAGAAAATATACTTTCAATTAGTTCGAAGGATTTTAATTTACAACTTTTTAAATCTATTTTCAAATTCGCGTATTAATTTTTTTCCTTTTCTTCCTCACGCACCATAGAAAAACACATTAGTTCCTTGAATTCATTGTTGCCCTCCCGTAGTATTTTAATTCGTAATCTTTAATTTCTAACCTGTTCCAGACGATCCCTTAGAATCCACAGATGTTCTATAACCTGTGAGCTCCACTCACACTCAAAGTGACTACTGTAAATCCAGATATTGAGTTGGGTGGATACTCACATACACTTGAGACGAGTTGTGTCTCAAGTAACGACTAATAATCGCACCCTTAGTCACCAATCAGTCTAAGTGACCCCACACTACTCTTAAGATTGTTAACTTATAAAAGTAAAAATTAAACTTAAGTGTCAACGGTAGTTACACTCAGCATCCCCCAAAACTATATTTTTTTTACACTCATATTGGTCGAATTTGATTATTGCTGCGTCATTTCGTTCTCCCTACCCCTAAAGGGGTCACTGTATTTATCTAGTTTTGTGATGACTAAAGTATCATGAAATACCTATAATTTATTCACGAATTTCGTACTTTAACATTGAACTAAATAATTTAATTAACAATCACAAAAAATAATCTTTTAATGTAGGAAAACTATTCTAAGTGTGATAAACTGCATAGAATAGTTCTGTCGAGAACAATAGACAAGTGAAGAGGACACTAAAATAAAACGGCAAGTCTTGCTCTATGTTCCGTTGCTATCCGATTACAGGGACTTATTTCCTTCGGAAAATACGCATAGATTTTTTACATTTTCAGTAATTTTTTTAATTTTAATAATACCTGACAAAAAAGGTCAAAATTACTGGAGTATAAATTCAAAGCACTCCAACAGACCAACTATAGGAACGTACTCAACGTCGTAGTAAATTTCGTTTTATTTCTGTAATGAAATCTGCAAAGTGTTGGTTTTCATGAAATAAAAGTTTCAAGATTTCTGGTTCATTTTTCGAGCCCCCAAAAACCAGGAAGAGCAAAAATGAAAATTTAGCCAAAACTATCCGGGTAAAAACACCGCGAGTCTGCACTATACGGTGGAGTAGGACTGACTCTGGGAGAAGATAAATTTAATTACCCCAAACTTACATACTTAAATATGTATGGTGTTCAATACATCCTCTTTCCGAACTATTTTTAATCTCTTTGAACACTCACCAAAACAAGACCAACACTCGATCAAATGATAATCGATTCGCGGGTCTCATATCGACTCCAACTTATGTGTTGGTGTCGCTCATGTGTTATGTTCTGTATCTACTGCGAAACGGACGATTGGAGGCTGAAAGAGTGTACCATTAAACCTGCTATTTGTATTTAACGACTTAAGTTATTAAGGCACAAAACCATTACCATTAATTTGGTGCAGTCAAGAACAAACCAGTCATCAGTTCCACTAACATATGACAGGTGACAAGTGCAATGTACTTGTGTGCTGTGAGCAAGAACTTAATTATAACTTTATGTATATTGTCTCCAATAAGACTGCATTATTTCCAATATGTCTGATAATCTCGCCCGGCAGGTTTGTCATGCGTTGAAAGAAGTTCTAAAATTTCAATGAGTTAGAAATGTTCATACTACAGCATAAACCATGATTTCAGGTAGAAGAAGTCGAAGCAGTCTCTTCAATTTATGGCAATGATTGGAAAATTGAAGATGAAGCCCACTCTTCATATAGTATTACTGTCAAAGAAGGAGGAATATGTGTTACACTTTATGTGAAAATGCCTCCAGACTATCCTTCACATGCTCCACCGATTTTCCAGATTTCTGCTCCAGAAATGCAACATAGTGTTAAGGAGATGATAACTGCAGAGCTAAATAATGTGTACTTGTATGTATGAAAACAACTATTGTAAATTTGTGTCTTTTGTTTCATTTAATAATTGCAAATTTCGAACAGAGAGAACGTTGGTGAGGCTGTGATATTTTCCTGGGTAGAAAAACTAAGAGAAATATTGCAGGATATTACAATTAAAGCTGAATTAACTATGAAAAAGAAAGCCAGAGAAAAGGCTATTATGGAACACAAAAATGAGCAATCCTGTCACCGTTTGTCTATTCCAGAACAGGAAGTTCCAGAAATAATTCATGGAAACACGATTACAGACAGAAAAAGTGTTTTCCAAGGACATGCAGTTCATGTGGACCAAGTTGATAAAGTAAAGTAGGTGTGAAACCTAATTCAAAAATAATGTCAAATTATTCTTATAAATTATTAACAGAGTCAATAAAATGAAGCCATCAATATTATATTAATATAGATGAAACACTCGCAATGTGACTAAATCATTTAAAAAATCACCTTGCCAACACAAGACTTATGCCATTAGAATGAAGTGTAAATATATTTTCCATGAATTTGTAATGGTTCAGTTTTCAAGATTAGTTTAATGAATACTGGACCAAATTTTGCCGTACAGTCCATAAGGTTTGAGTAAAAGATTGATGCCATCTCACTAAAACTAATTTGTAATATTAAAAAACAATACTAGAAATAATATGAAGTTACACAGCTGTGGAATACAGAGCTCAAAACATTTCAGCCAAAGTGTTGGTACTTCACTGCATAAAAAAGTTCAATTTCATTTAACTTTTCTTCCTTGATTGGATATTTAAGTTCCATTTCTTCATTTACTGTTCACTCTTAAGAACTATAATAAATTAATAGATCCTAACACTTTCATGAAAATTTAACTTTCCAATGGAGTATATTTGCAATTATTTATCTACCATTTACGTACAACGATGGATGTATATTTTGAGTGTACTACCTCAGTAAATGTATTTTATGATGGAGTGGTAAATCAAATTATCAAGCTCCACAATACGGACAGAATGTTCATGGTCAAAATATTGGCAAGATTATGTATTAAATAATTTAGCTAAATCATGGGAATTTTCTTTACATAAATGTTAATGAAACCAAATTTATCTCTTATATCTTCACCTCATTTGAAAACAAATTTCAGGAAAGCCTTGGACATACTGTACTGCAATAAGAAAATTGCTAATGCCACTCACAATATTTATGCATATAGAATTTTTAAAACTGATACAAAATCCTATCTTCAAGACTGTGAAGATAATGGGGAAAATCAAGCTGGTGGAAGATTGCTTCATTTGCTTCAGGTTACTAATCATACAATTTTCTTTCATTTCAAATTAATACTGAATTGTGGGGCTAAATCAAAAATAAGCAGTGTTCTTTATAAAACAGAAACATTAAAGTGTAACACAAGAAGTGCAGCTATCAAACTTTATGGTAATATAAGTTTTCCAATTTTCTGTTTGTAGATCTTGGATGTCAAAAATGTATTGGTTGTGGTGACACGCTGGTATGGAGGTATACGTTTGGGACCAGACAGATTTAGACATATAAACAATGCTGCAAGACAAGTCTTAAGTGAAGCTCATTTTATACGCGATAAACCTTGACTGAAAACACAGCGTAATATGTATTTTGTGAATAACTAAGTGTACATTAAATGTTATAAATTAACTCTTGTTTTATCACCTTCAAAAGTGTACATTCCATAAAATATAAAATTCAAACAAATTATCACTGAAGCAGAAGTACAAGATAATGGGTTCCTCTTGTTGTAGCACCAACTTATATCTAATTCTAGTTCCTTCACTAACTTACAACCAGAGCCTTTGGTAAGGTATAAGCAGATGGACCTTCAAAGTGAAACCTGTAACATATTATAGAAATGGTATTATTTAATATCGCACTTAATACACAAGAGACATAAATATTGAGAAAAGGAAATTCTTTTTAATTCTTTTAGTAAAGCAAACAATATTTTACTTAAACTAAAAATATTTGTTATGGCTATGGAAATTACTTATTGTAACTATTAGCTGTAGGTCATTGACCTTTAATAGGGTTCCCTCCAATCTTTCATCTGTCCCTTAGAAAAAAGTAAATACTATTTATAACTGACTTGATAAAGGAAGTAATTGCAAAAGTTTTACATATACTTCTAGACAATTTCGTTTCTACATAGCTGCGAAATTGTAACACAAAGGTATGTAAAATGAAAAAAATTTTTTTTTGAATCAATCATAATATATTGTTTCAGATTCACTAGCTAATACCAAAATGTGGTGTAAGAAAACCAAAACATGAATTTGGATTTTGTTTATGCTGTTAAGCAATAAAACCTCCAGCACTTAAGCATGAAAGTTGTATTTAAGTCATGGTGGTTTTGAGAAATAAAATAGTCAGTCTCACAAGGAAAAGTCTTTCCTCTGAAAAAACAACAACTTAAGGTTGTGCTCTTAAGGTTTGATTAAAAGTTTTATTAATTTTTTTTCTTGCCATATAATCTTCCTTGACATTATAACCAAAATATTTGAAAATAACAGCTACTCATAATGCTTTGAAAGAAAGGGAGTGTTAAAGCTATAATAGAAAAAAATGCATTAAGTTCTTAATTTTGTGACTATAATTTGCAAAGTTGAATAATTCATCTTCTTTATCAGGATTGTAGTTATTTTCAAACAGCTTTTGGAAGGCTTCTTCGTTAGGTACAAGTTAATTGCAAATATTGAAGGAAATATTTAGTAGAACTTCTGTGTGAAAATGATTCATCAATATCAAAAGAACAGAAAAAGAAATCTAATCAGGACCATCCTCCATAAATTATTAGGGTCACCAGGACTTCTCATATAACAAGGTAGCCTAAGTACACAGAAATACAAGTTTGGGCACTTTTGTAATTCATGTTACTATATTATACTGAAATCAAATTGCAAAATCACATCTTTTTTACTCAACAATTACAATTACTGAAAACTACTACTAATATGATTAATTAACAACCTAACATTTTCCACCTGACAAAGTCCGGTAAAGTTTCTGGTATTATAGAGTCATAAAGAATAATTGCCAGGATATTAAAATCTTACAGAAAACATTGCAGTGAGGGTTAGAAACAAACACTATATAATTGGAGGGCAGGGATCTCAATTTCAGTTGAGTTACATGAAGTTTTACCTCATACATACAGACTGACAAGACCAACTCAGCCTACTTTGCAATGAGTATTAGGTTTATTCTGGGGATTAAACTGACCAGAGTGAGATGCTGGCTACATCTTCTCATCTTAGAGCCAAAGGTTTATTAATTGTGGAGCTCTAACATCGCCAACTGTGACCGAACAATTGTTTATAATTGTTCATGGCTTGCTGTCGCGAGCCATATTATAATTATCATAGCCTAACATACTAATATAAACAATGGCGGAGAGAAGAAAATAGTGCGGAACAATATTTCTATATAACTACCGTAAATATGAAGAGCGAAGAATACGACATATTTTTGGAACCGCAATAATATTTGTAGTAATATAGCATCATGATTTTTTCGAACCCTGATAGGACCATATTCTTATATTTGGCCCAACACCTGTTTTCATTACCTTAATAATCTAAGAATTGTGAATATAAGAGGTATGTCATATTTTATGCAAAACTTATTTTTTGTATTTATTAACTGCTTTCTTATTGCTAATCTTTTATTTCTCTTTAGGGATGTTATCATTACTCTCTCCTCATAAAACATGCTGAGAATTGAAATTATCACTTCTGCTTACTGAAATTCAAATGTAGCAGGTGTTTTCTCTAAATTAAATTCTGCAACTGGTACTCCTCTTCGAGCAACTTGTGGAGCGAACATTGCAGCAGGATATACTACAGACGATGTACCAATAACAAGGCACATGTCACATTCTTCAAAAGCTTTTTCTGTAAAGAACATTAGTAATGACACATGTCCTGAAAACTAAAACACTATATATATATATTATTACTACACTATATATTACTTACCAGCACTAGTTAAAATATTTGGATCCAGTGACTCTCCAAACCACACAACATGAGGCCTCAGTAAACCATTACACTTTGTGCAATGTGGAAGATCTTTCATAGGAAGGTCACTTGTTTCTACATCAGCTTCAGGGAGACTGTAAATAAATTGCTAAATAAATTTAATACGTTATACTATAACAATTGAATCAATCTCATTTGCTTCTCACCCTTTTCCTGCTAAAGCAGGACAAATAGGACTTTTTCTATTAGCCATAACTTCTTCACATTTAGTACAACGAGTTTTAAATAGGGATCCGTGTAATTCGATAACTTCCTCAGTTCCAGCTTCTTGATGAAATCCGTCAATATTTTGAGTGATTATGGTAAGGTTTTTCCCATTTTCCCGAAGATGTTTCTGGCATTTCGCAAGAGTATAATGAGCCTAAACAGTAAATAAGAAATTTAATATCAAATGACTCAATAACATAAAATTTGTGATAAACATTAATTACTTCATTCGGTTTCTTCGTCAACACCAATTCCCTCCGATAATGATAGAATTCCCAAACTAGGGAAGGATTAGATTGAAAAGCTTCGGGAGTGGCGAGATTTTGCGCTTGGTATTTCCTCCAGTAACCGCCTGCTCCACGAAAAGTTGGAATTCCAGATTCCGCTGATACACCAGCACCAGTCAACACAACAATATTTTTTTTGCTTTTAAAAACCTCTTTAAATGCAGACACGTCAGAACTAGGTTGAGTCCTCGAGGTCTTCGGTGACATTTTCTTCAGATTACTAGTCATCAGTGAAACTCGCGCTATAGCTCTAATGCAACCGATTACACTCATAACTTAAACGCTAATTCATGACATTTCTGAACAGCATTCTTAACAAAACGGTAATCTTCCCAAACCTACGTCAAACTTGCTTCTGCTGTTGTCAGCACGTCATCAGGACACGGACAAAATTTAAGTCAATCTGAAACTGGCGAAGTAAAATATGTAGACTTGGTTGGGGAGGCTCGAACCATTTCCTAAAATCATGTATAATTTTCTTAGCACCCAGTGTCTGATTAAGAAGATTAACCAAGCCTAGCCCAATAAATGCGATGTGTTTTACCCCTTGTTAGATTATCAGTCCACTGTATCAGGCAGAGGGTGGCTGTGATGGTGGTGCTGTTCTTGACTTGCGTAATTCGCTGAAGCTTTGCCAACATAACTAACGTATATGTCAAAAGTTGATGTGGAAATGAGGATCAAGAAGTTCATCATATCGAGCCCATTGCCATTGAATTGAATTTAGTGGTCGAAAGAGCTTGAATAATTGTGAAAATTGTATCGTATTATGTATTTTTATTCTTTTATTTTTGTTTTGCGTATCGCTTCAAGCACTAGCATCACGACCAGCATGGTGAAAGAAACCCGCCAAAATTAAATGGCGACTAGTGCTTCAACACAGTGTTTGATCCGGGATTCGTATGAGTGATTAAATTTTATTAGTTCAGTGCAGGATGTAGTAGTTCCTTCACCCTGATAAAGTGGTTGAGAATTCAGGTATGATAGAGCACTGAGTTTTGTAAGGCCATTGGACCAGTTATGTTTATTACATTACAATGTTTTTATTTCAGTGGATGCCATAAATACTTGATCGTAAAAACAAATTTAACCTTTTCTCTTTTCTCTTGTTTTTAGTAACCAAATTTTGATTTGGAAGATCATAATATTAAGTGCTCTGACTTGTGAAAGCCAGAGTTGTGGTTTAAGAATGGATACATTATTAATTAGGGAAACATGCTGTAAAGAAATTCTTGACCCACCGGATGAATTTTCTTTCCCTTTTAAACCTTACCAGATTCAACATGACTTCATGAAAGCTCTTTATTCTGCTTTGGAGGGTGGAAAGCTAGGCATATTTGAAAGTCCTACAGGAACTGTAAGTAAAGAGTATTATTTTTCCTAATATATCACTTTTAGAAATATAGTTTCTGTTAATTGTATTATTGTTCATTAGGGTAAATCTATGAGTATGGTATGTGGAGCTCTTACATGGCTTGATGATAATGTGAAACGTATTCGTCAAACTTTAGAAAAGGAGTCTTTGACCTCCATTGACATTGATGATGACAGTGATGACTGGATTGGATTTGAAGCAAAGAAAATAGAGAAAGCTGCTAAACGTGCAGAAAATAACCATGTTCTTAAAATGATAGAAGCAAAGGAGAAAGAAATGGAAGACCTTAAAAAAAGAGTGTCAAGCAGAAATAAGTTACTTACGAAAAATGAGGTAGTTATCTGTAACATATTTGGCAAGAAATTAAATGTGTTCTTAAAACTGCACTTTGATGTAAAAAATTGCAGGTACTTGAACATATTGTAGGTAATCTATTCTGTCATTTTCATGTCATTGATTATAGGAATTCCTGTATTCATTAATTATACAAAAAGTATAGTTTGGAGTACTAGCATTGTGAGATTATGTGCCACATTTTTCCACAAAGTGTAATTTTAAAACAGTTGCTTGCAATGTTTTTCCGGGGAATTATTTTTAGTAAATATTAGAGGAAATACTGAGTTTTTTTGGAAATATTACGACCAAATCACCAAATTGTATTACTTTATATAAGATTAATAAATCCTCTTTGTATTATATTATCAAGTATTATAAACAATTATATTAGGTTGTCTAAGAAAATTATTATCAATCTTGTCATGTTTTGTGCTTGCTAGTATAGACAATTACACTCTTTAACACTGACTTCGACACTACACTTTTAAGAAATTGTGAGTTCCAAATTCATCAAGGTTGTTCATTTATTTAAGTTTGTCATTTTTTGTTGACGTTTCGGGTCTTTAGATCCCTTCATCAGAATGTATATACTAGAAGGTAAAATACCTAACAAGTTTTGCATAAGTATATAAATTGCATAAGTTTCGTACATAAATTACATTACACATACAGAATGTATGTATTCAACAATTGAAAATTTGAAAAATAAAAAAAGAATCGTTCTGTTGAACTTATTTTACTTTTTTATAACGAACTAAACTATGGTGAAATATTTAAAAACAGTGTAATGGACTATAATATCAAATAATTTTACCAAAAAGTTTAGCAAAGAATGTTGATGCTTGGTGTCAGGTATGTATTTGTTTCTACTACATTTTAATTTTTTAATTGTTGATGTTTTGTATGTGTATTTAGATATATGTATTATGTAACTTATACACTTATGTAAAACTGGTTATGTATTTTACCTTCTAGTGTATATGTTCTGATGAAGGGATTTAATCTAGACCGGAAACATCAACAAAGAATTGCAAACTTAAATAAATGAACAACGTTAATGAATTCAGTACTCACACTATCTTAAAAGTGTAGTGTCAAAGAGTGTGGTTGTCCATAATAGTGAGCATAGCACTTAACAAGATTGATAAATCCTCTTTGTCACTAAATATTTAATACATGTGTCCGGTTCCTATTTTGTCATTGAAAATAATTATTTGTCTGTAAACAGTTATATTTATTGTTTTGTTGGTTAATAGGGAAGTAAAAAATTACATTCTTCTATCAAAGTTACTAACAATGAAGATGAAGAGAGAGATATTAGTGATGACGATTGTGTACTGGAGGATATTGATTTAGAAGAGAAGGTAGAAGAAGATGATAATGAGGATAACTGTCTTATCACTAAGGTAAGATACAATAAATAAATAAATAAACTTAATAATTTTTAATACAATTATAGTTCTTTAAAAATGTCCCCCTTTTTTAAAGATCTATTGTTTGTGATTCAGGTATTTTTCTGTAGCAGAACTCATTCTCAGTTATCACAGTTGCTATCGGAATTACGAAAAAGTGTTCATGCTAATAAGAGAGTTGTTTGTTTGGCATCACGTCAAACTTACTGTGTCAATCCATCAGTGAGAGCTCTAGGAAGCTTATCTCTTATGAATGACCGTTGTCTTGATCTCCAACAAGGTCGTTCAAATACGGCTCAAGATAAAGATGGTAAGACAACAAAGCGAGCCCGGCGGTGTGGAGGTTGTCCCCAAAAAGCTCAAGAGCGAGTGCAAGAACTCAGAGATGAAATTCTTGCTGATGTTAATGATGTTGAGGAATTAGTAAAGAAGGGCTCAAAACTTAATGCATGCCCTTATTATGCTGCACGAACTGCACTGAAAGATGCTCAGGTGTGTAGCTCTTATTTTAATTATGAAAATGAACATAGTTGATTAATAATTGAGAATGTTATTGTACTTGATGACTTACAATGTTATTTGCAATCACTATGAATGTAATGTGCAAGAAAAACATGTGTAACCACTTATTCAGTACGGGAAAGTTACAGAAATTGTTTCATTTTCTGTAGTTAGTCTGTAAAAAAGATTAGAACATACAGAAAAGTTTTATAAGTATGATGCTTGAACTTTAGATTGCATTTTATATACTATGCCATAATATTATTATGAAATATTGTCCTACAGTTGTATTTGTGTAGTTGTAAGTGTGTGTGTTACTACAATATTTATATTTGGTGCATTTAGGTTATTCTATTACCTTATAATACTTTACTTCATGCTTCTACAAGAAAAGCTGTTGGTATCACTTTAAAGGGAAATATAGTCATTATTGATGAAGCTCATAACTTACTGGACACCATTTCTCATATGCACAGTGCAGAAGTTACTGGACAACAGGTTTGTTTACAAGTCTGTTCTCAAATCTACACTCAGAGCTAAAAACTAGTGCTGTCTAGTGACACATATTTGTGTTGGTTTCAAAGAGGAAAAACAAGTTAGGGGGATCAAAATATTGTTGTTGTTTTATTGACCCAAGATCCGCTGTAGCTTCAAGTGTTGATGTGTAATAAATTAAGAATATTTCAGATCTCCTTTCCCCCTTTCTCTCCAACTCCATACCCCCAGTGAAGATTCCTTAAAATATGCACCGACTACACATCTAGCAATGTAATTACACATCTTAATCATGGTTAACACTTGTACCTAGTGTTTCCAGAGGGTTCCCGTGGGAGTCCAAAATTTTATGTTAACTCCTAACTTCATTCTGTAAGAGTTCTTAAAAAGAAATGTTACAGTACTTCATTTGAACCAGAGAAAAAATAAATTGAAGGAAGACTTCTTACTCTGTACGTGATGAGACTCTCGTCGGGATCAGTGGTAATGAGTATATAATTTTTTGTGTGTATTCAGGCAGATGCCAGCTGGGAGTGAGTTTAAAAATTCATTAGTGTTAATATTTTGATAATATGTAATATTTTATGGATAATAAGATTTTAGAGGTATAGTTTGGATATCTTATCCTGGGAATTAATGAAAGAATATTCAAAAAAGTTTTGTGTGTTAAAAGATAAAAAGCAGAATGTATTGGATATGTTTTATTGGTTAGATTCCATTGAAACTCGGTGAATG
The DNA here is from genome assembly GCA_002313205.1 of Laupala kohalensis. Classification (NCBI taxonomy): domain Eukaryota; kingdom Metazoa; phylum Arthropoda; class Insecta; order Orthoptera; family Trigonidiidae; genus Laupala; species Laupala kohalensis. The sequence continues at coordinate 13,384 of NNCF01135630.1, read as the reverse complement.
GATCTGAATTTATGAATTCCAGTTATGTTTCATTCATGCAAGTAGACCAAAATATCTGGTTAACTCCTCTAATTTTTTTTCTTCATTAGTCCTGTTAAATTTTAGGAAAGGGAGATATTTCAAATGGAAATTACTAAATAAAATCAACATTATCTTCTTTTTTGCCAGGATTTGGTTTTATTTTAGGGTTTAAAACTTAAATTTCCACCTAATGAAACCTGTGTTTGAATTCACAAGATTAAAAAAGACATGAAAGATGTATTATAAATTTTCATTTTTATCAATCACATTGATAAAGAAACAGTTCATGTGGAAAGTAAAAGATGTCAAGTTTATTACTTGCATACTTTGTCCAAAGAATGCTGTGTTTTTATTTCATATATTTGGATTAGATGGCAATATTTTTTGTAAGAGGTTCTGTACCTTGAAATTTAAAGAAATAAATGATTCAGAGGTATAACCCTTGAGTGACATCCTGAAAATATTTGATTTGGGACTGGGGACAATGTACAAATACTACTGTTTTTATGTGGCTTCTGTTTTGAATATGAATACCAATAAGTGACCAAAGGGGGAATTTCTGTTTTGGTTTCTTGTTGCACTTGGCTATAATAAAAAGTTACTATTCTCTTATTTTTCAGTTACTCATTCTATTACTTTTAATGTATTGTAAAAAGCATTTTCAATGTGAATCATATAATTAACAAATATATTTAACTAACATACAGTGGACTCTATTTATTGTGATAGTTTCATAGATTCACAAAAATGGACATAAATAGTACAATTATATCATTAATGTTATTTCTTCAGCTTTCTGATGCTCTTGAACAGTTGAAGAATTACCGGAGCCGTTACGAGACAAGGTTTAGTGCCATTAATATTCTACGTTTGGACCAATTAATTTTCTGTATTGGGAGGTTGTTGCGTCTCTTGGAACACATGCAATCTCCTACATCAACTGTATATCAACTTGTGGACTTTACTTCAGCAGCAGGTGTGGAAAATATTAACCCATTTATTTTATTGGAGTTTTGTCAGAAAAGCAAGCTCCCTCAGAAGGTATTTATTCTGGAGATATTTTATTATTTCAACTTGGAGATTATTTTAATTTTACTTTCATTCATACAAAAATTGCCTAAACGTGCTATAGCACTCAAAGATATCCAGTTCCCCAATTGTCCTTTCATGGACATGTATCATGATATCAAATCACTTAAAATTCAATATAATCATATGAATTTTTATTACAAAGCAACTGTGTGTTACATAGCAAAGTACCCATGGCTCTGCCCCATCCCCACCCCCTGTATTTTCCAATTTATTCCCATATTCTGTCTTATATCTAGGGAAAATATTATACATATATTCAAGTAGAAGTTAAACTCATCATCTCCCAGGAGAATTTTCCTTATTCCCTACATTTTCACATTCACTTGCATATTACGAGTTGTGTACTCTCAAATACTGATTATAATGTCTTTTAAAACATTTTTAAAGCACAAGACTTTCATACAACCTTCCAACCCCCATTTCACTCCCTCATGGGTGGATTTTCATTAAATTCTTACTTAGTAGATGAGGAATGTTTTTGCCAAATTTTAAAATTGTGGGCTTTATAGTTCCTGAGATTTCGTGAGAGGTGTGTGTGTGTGTGTTTTTTTGTTTTTGTTTTTTTACTTTTCTATATATAATGAAGCCGTAACTGCACTTTACTCATAGAAATCTACTATTTAGATTTTCATTAAGGATCTCTTATCCCCAGTCTTTAAAAACATTTTTGTAATAATCTGATAGTTTTAGACTAGTATTATCTCATTCTCTTTTTCACTTCTCCCATGATATAAAATACTTAAGATATGAAATATTAAGAAAATCATGTTGACAAATATTTAATATCGTATTAGCAGTTAGATGAAATGAGTTTCAACTCTTGAAAAGTTTTTTTTTAGTCAGACCAGTATTTCTTAACATTGAGAACATTATCTACACGTTTCATATTATTATTATTATTATTATTATTATTATGTATTTTCATATATTAATAATATTATTATTATTAATATTATATGAGAAGTGAATTAAAGTGAAATAATAAAAGTGAAAAGGATTATTTGAATAATTTTGTTGCAAGGTGTTTATTTTTACTATTTCGTAACTACTTATATTTATATTCCAAACAAGTTACTAGGTATGCAACAACGACTTTACTCATAATGATAATTCAAGGAATATTACAATAAATTAACGAATAGATGTTTCATGATATTAAATTGAAATAGTTTAGTAACCACATGTCTTGTAGTATGTAAAAAAAAACAATTTCAGCTGCGTGGGTTTGCTTCTAAAGGACTACCTTCAGTTACAATTCATGAAAGAAAACCTGCATCAGGGTTGAAAGCATTTTTGGAGAAAATTAAAAATGACTCCCAAGACCAGGGCAAAGACTGCCATACGGAACCAGGTACATATACTTCTTAATTTTCCTTAATGTTTGGAGGTACTATGAACGTGTGTAATCTGTTTGTTTACTTTCTTCTCTGTTGATTTACACTTGAAGATTTTCCAGCAGAAAAAGATACTTCAACTACTAAAAACCCTTTATTACCAATATTGAGTTTCTTTGAATGTATGACAAGTCGTACTGGAGATGGTCGGATTGTATGTTGTCGTCAAAATACTCTTGGTGCTAGTCGCCTTAAATTTTTGCTCTTGAATCCAGCTGAACATTTTAGAAGTGTTATTGAGGAGGCACGGTAAGTATAAATTTTCTTGAGCTTTACCAATTTTTTTTATACAACGGCTGAGGTATAAAAAATGCCCACAAGACCAATGTTTAAGTTACATTTAATGAAATATCCTAGTATATTGTCATGAAGATGTACTGCAGAAAAATAAATGTGTTCATAGTGTCAGATAAGATGTGATCTGCATGTGTATGCTGACCTATGAATTTTTGGAGCAGCTTATATTATATTCTCCCTTTTTAAAAGTTTTTCAATTTCACATTTTTATTGCATTTTTCCTAACCTTTATTATGTACCTATTGAGAAGGCAAGAGAAATAAACTGCTCAGTTTAAATACTTTGTTACTTCTTAATGGATACCTCATTCACATCAGCTGTTTAGTTTGGGGTAGCAATTTACAAACACTTCCTGTAAACAGGAATTTACAGGAGAGACACTCTAATAAAACATTTTTTTGTCTGCTTATCTTCTGGTATTTCTCAGGTGATATCCAGGCGAATTAATTTTGCAATTTATGTTGACAATATTCTCATTTACTATTATAGTGATATTTTATATGATGTTTTAAGTGGGCAAATTTTATTATAATATTGAAAAACTTTGTGAGTTATAATTATAAAATATATATAAATAAATATATAGATTAAAAGTTTTCATTTCACTGTCATCGTTTGTGAGTGATGTGTTTTGCTTCAGCATGAAGCATTCCTTAGAGTGGAAATACTACGGACAAAACAGCTTAGTACCTCAATACTTTCTTATGTTATGAACTAATGATTTTTTGTTCAGGGTATAACGCTGGAGATCAGCTCAGCAGGATGGTACCAATAGATTAGGTCCAGACAACAGTTTAGCCAATATGGAGTGATGTGAGCTGATCTCCAGCGTTATACCCTGAACAAAAAACCATTAGTTCATAACATAAGAAAGTATTGAGTTACTAAGCTGTTTTGTCCGTAGTATTTCCACTCTAAGGAATGCTTCATTCTGAAGCAAAACACATCACTCACAAACGATGACAGTGAAATGAAAACTTTTCCCAGAATTGCAGGTTCCTCCCTGACTTGTGGATGGGGTCAGGGAGAGAAGGTTGACTGGTTGTCAGCAGAGGATGATGTTTGCGAGTTAGGAATATAAATACAGCGTATGCACAGACTGTACCATCCTGTTCAAGACAGGAAATGGAAAGGGACTTTCTTGTGGGATGGTCCCTGTATCTTGACTTCTTAGACGATGGCCTTATCTCAGATATTATACTTTGTTATGATTGTTGATTTATGGTCATTAATTTCAATAACAGTATTGCAGTGGATGGTAATTTAATCAAGAAAATTTTTTATGTCCTGCAGAGCTGTCATAGTAGCTGGTGGAACAATGCATCCCATATCAGAATTCAAAGATCAGTTATTCATCGCTGCACGGGGTGCATCTGAACGACTTCTACAATTTTCTTGTGACCACATTGTGCCTCCTGAAAATATTTTACCTATAGTGTTATATAAAGGTCCCACGGGTAAAATTCTAAATTTTAATTACGAATTGCGGAACACACCTGAAATGGTATTTTTGCCTCTTAAATTGAGAATTCTTTGATGTAACATAGAATCTAGTTGTATTTATACTTATTCATTGAACTTATTGTTGTTCAAACTTATAGGTTATGGAAGTAGAACGCATTCTTACAAATGTATGTAACATGATACCAGGAGGCATTGTATGCTTTTTTCCGTCCTATGATTATGAACAAAGGGTCTTCTCTTACTTGGAGAAAACGGGAGCACTTGAAAAATTACAATTGAAGAAAAAGGTATCTAACAATATCTCTAAATGATAGAGAAATTTTTATGAAATTAACATGTAGAAGATTCTGCTTCTATGCTAATAATATTTACTTAAACAAGTTGTAATAATGATTTTTTTAAATAGTTTATAAAAGAAATTTATGAATTAAAAATGATAGTATTAAGTTTTACTAACATATTTGAATCCCTTTAATTGCTGTTAGCCACAGCGCGAGGTAACAGATTAATTGTGTTATATTAAATGAAAATCAGAGATGGGACCGTGATTCGAACCTGGACCTTCACTGTAGCAATTCAACATCCGTGGATCAACGTATGTTGAATGACAATGGTTGACTGGGTCTAGAGGGAATTGAATGGCGTAGTTGGTTGCATGTCAGTCCACTTAGCTGAAGGTCCCAGATTTGAATTTCGGTCCTGTCTCCCATTTTCATTCAATATAACATACTTAATTAAGTTTGATGCTTATTTCATGTTTCTTATTCAAAAGTAAGTCTATAGAAAGAATATGAAGTAAAACATATGAAAAGAAATAAAATTTTAGGAAGTTTTTGAAAAGATGACCAGAAACTTATTGAATTATAATAAATTTATTGTCAAAAATGCTGTTACAAACTGTGTATTTTGTTTAAAATCTTATCCCATTGACTAATTGTTTACAAATACAGTGTTTTCATTGTGAAACTAAGTATAAAAGTGTATTTTCATAATGCAGGTATTTCGAGAACCTAAAAAATCAACAGATGTTGACAAAATACTCAGAGATTATGCTGCTGTTATAAGAAAATCTAAGTCTCAAAATATAAAAGGTGGTGCTATTATGCTTAGTGTGATAGGTGAGTGTTTTAGCATAAATGATTAAATATTTAGTACAATTAAGTATAAATGCTCCAGTGTATTTGATTGGAACCTTTAAGTTTGATCATGTATTTCTTCACAATACTTGATGACTTGTTATTAATAATAATAACAACTTATACATTTAGGCATAAGCAGTATAGGTAATTGCCTAGGGGCGCAAGGTTTTTAGTGCTCCAAAAGAAAGTAACAGAAAAACTATAACATTTGGGAAAAAAAGCTTGTTTTCTAAATATGTGTTGCTTTTACAAATATTCTCTAAAATGATTTTAAAGATTTTAAATGAATCAGCAGTTTCCTACAAATTTTAAAGTATGGTTTTTATATAGATTAGGTTTTTTAAATAGTTATATCGTGTATACTACTTTGCACCTTATAATAATAATAATAATAAATAAAAATATATAATTATTACTTTGTTTATATATTATATAAATCTTTAAAATAGATGTATATAAAATCTTCTCACAAAGGGTGTTATATTTTCTACTGGCATCCAACTTTTAAATCCATCTCTGTTAACAACAATTATATTGCTGTAAATATTAAAACTTGTATGCTGTAACAAGATTATATTTGAATCAAAATGGATTTATTATTTTTTAATTAATCTTCAAAAATGTTAAAACAGTACTGATGTAGTTTTACCAAGTACAACATAATGTAGACAAAAATAAATTTTAAAAAATTTCCTATTCTGAAACTCAATCCATGCATATTTGATACGATATATGAGTAATTAATTCATATTCAATACAGTGAGAAGTATTTTAGTCGATTGCAATGTCTTAGCAATAAAATGATACAAAATTTATACTTTTCCCTAAAGTAAATAAAAGTCGGCTCTTAAAAATTAGAATTTCCCTTTAAAATTTTAAAGATGTTGCCTACCTCCCCGTTCTTTTAACTTTCTAAGGTTACTCATCCCCATCTGCTAGAGAAAATGAGAGAAAGTTATATCAAATTTCAAGATTTTCCATTAAAATAGTTTTTCTGAGGCCTGGATAAGTGATCTGGGGTACCCTGTTTATATGGGGTTGTCCATTTATGTGGAGACATCAAAATATCTTAAAAACTAAGTATTGTAGAAAGAAATCTCGAATAAATAGGTAATATTTTAAATGGGGTCGTGCACTCATGCAAAAACTGGTCCACCTTTTATTACTTTGAAAGCTTTTATTGAAAATTCCCCACTTTTACTTATTGAAGATTCAGATTCTAAGGGAAAAGAGGCATAACTTTTCTTTGTACATTTTTCCTATAAATGACGCTGTAGTCATTGAAGTAAATTCTTACATATTCCATGTTAAATAGGTACTGGAAAAGTAAACATTCACACTTGTAGCATTGAGACGAAAGCTGTTAGTTTGATTTTAAGAAAGAGGAAAAGTCAAGAACTGTGAAGAAATAAACATTGTATTGCGGTGTGGATGTTAATATCTTAATTGTTTTATCAAATGAATATATATACATTGAAGTATTTTAATGAAATATTTCTAATCTCTCTCTCTCTCTCTCTCTACCTGGGGAGCGGGGCATGATCTGGGTTAACCTTTACTGCTATGATTTATCATTTCGATCGTCTCTTTGGTCTCATAAATGACAAAAGCTGTGTCTAAAATCTTCTCAAAGTATGTATTTTTATATAAATATTTTAATTCTGCTGTAAAACACTGTCTTTTATTTCTTGCACCTGTTTTTAATTACATTTTTATTGAAACTACAAATGAGTTATGATTCTGTTAGTTCTTAGAACTATTGAGCACTATTTCTTTATTTGCATTCTGTTTTCTATATTCATTTTTTTTTTCTTGACAGGAGGTAAATTAAGTGAAGGTCTCAATTTTTCTGATGACTTGGGCAGATTGGTTGTAGTAATTGGAATGCCTTACCCCAACAAGAATAGTCCTGAGCTTCAAGAAAAACTCAAATATCTTGATACTCATGTGGTACTTTCATTTGATATAACTGTTTTATTAAGTCACCACATCTAAAGTCTACTAAGCAAGTTTCCTTTTATCTAGGGATGTGGTGAAGGTAATAGACACTATGAAGCCCTATGCATGAAAGCAGTGAATCAGTCTATTGGTCGAGCAATTCGCCATCGAGCAGATTATGCTGCAGTCCTGCTTGCTGATAGTCGATACGGCCGTCCAAACATCCAAGCAAGTCTTCCTGGATGGATTCAACGTTCACTGAAGATCTGTGATAAATTTGGAGTTGCACTTGGTCAAATGCGTCATGTGTGTTAATTTTCACTTCAATTTCTTTCAAATAAATTAAACTTATTATCTGTTTAACATAACATTTTGTTTTTACAGTTTTTTACCAGTAAAATATCTTAATGTGCTTTGCGTAATAAGGTAGGTGTTTTTGAGAAAAATATTATTCATTTTGTAGGATGATTCATTCAATACTGAATTAGATAAGCGAAAAAAATTTAGGGAATAAGAATGTAAAATCATATTTTAGTTTATTACATTATATAGATCTCTTATATTGTGTTATGCCTTAACATAACTTATTTATTGATCTTGGTTCAATGTTCTTTGTATCATTTGTGTATCACATTCTGTGTCATTGTTTATTGCTCTTTGTATCATTTCTGTATCAAGTTCTGTCTCTATGTTCATTGTTCTGGGTACCATTTCTGTATCACATTCTTCATCATTGTATTTACACTGAACATAATAGGTTCCGGAACGCTTGGTATTACGAATATAATAAATTCTAAACAGAGTNCGGTAGATATGGCGCAATATATCGCCCTGTCTCTTATACACATCTAGATGTGTATAAGAGACAGCCTTTAACACTGATCTGACTATTATTACTTTTATGAAGAGTTATATTATGTTGCATTACATTGTGCTGTGTTATATTGTGGTTCACTGGTGGTGAGTTAGTTGTTGAATCATTCTTGTTTGTTTCAGGAGTTGTTCCCATTGTAGAGTTATTTGGTTCTCCTTGTGGTGCCAATGAAGAATAATGACATGACACTAGAACAATATTTGATATTTCTCCCATAATGTCATTTTCTCCACTTCCTTTAATTCCAATGTACAAAGGCTTTGATTCATTGACATACTTAGGAGGGAGTAAAAATGTTATAGTTTCCCTTTTTCCTGGAAGACTTGGGACAGTACCCAGGAGAAAATCCTCTACTGCAAGCAGACTATATAGCGATGTAGATATGCTCAACTTGTATTTCAAAGCTGTAACAAATAGTGATATTTTTGTACAATCTTCTCAATATCTAGTTTTCTTTATGAAAGGAGAACACTATTTTGTATCTTGTAAGAGGTATTTTACCTTTTTCAGGAATTGTAAATTCAAGAATTATTCCACTTTCATTTGTACAGGAAATGCTTAGGTCTGTAATCTGTGATACTACAGAAGATTCCGATAAGCTTTTGTTCATCTGGAAAAATGTTTATATTTATAAAATATTATTTAATGCCTCGTGACACAATGTAAATATAAATGATACAGATACAATATTTGTATTATACTAGGTAAAAAACTATATATAGAAAAGTAAAGAAAATAAATTGTTTCATACTTAAGAGAGTTTTATTTCACACAATATTGTTTTCAGATTAAANAAAACTAAAAAACTAAAATTAGCCAGATGTGTATAAGAGACAGCCCCAGGCCTCATCCTGAAATGGGCCTCAAAATGGCTTACCAAATATCATTTAAATACACAAATCTGAGCATAAACATACTTCGCATCTATTTTCAAGTGTGAAATAATAATTGCAAACTAATTATTGAATACAATTTTAATTAAAATTTTGTTAAATACTCAAGAGTTTTTGGATTTGTATATTATTATACTCTCGCTCTGGGACTTATTCAAGTAGGTTTGCTACTGCTTTTGGTAGAGATCATTTGAATTCTGAGACCTCTACAAGGCATGGTTTACACTAGTAGAAGAATGAGTCTCTTGTTCTTTTCGATCCCGACGCCATTAGGGCTAGGGTATCTTTCATTTTCCTCTTTCCTCTTCTTTTTTAAATGTTTTTAGTAAAGTCGTGAGATATGTTGGGATTTGAGTTTTGAGTTGTAATTCAGGAGGGTTTTTAGTGGGTATGGCTGAGTCATTCGGCGAGTCCCACACGCGGGGAGAGTCATGTTGGCTCTCCCTAGTGCGTAACTGCATTTTCCCTACCTGTACAAGTTTTAAGGGCTCTAATGACCTCGATGTTGATGAGCCCTAAAGCCCCACAAAAAAAAGAAAAGAAGAAGAAGAATGAGTCCATAACTGAATGGTGTTGAGTCACTATCCTCACTCAGTAGTATCAGAAGTAAACCTACATCTCGTGAGACTTGTGACATAAGTCCCGATACAAACATGCTCACAGATCTTCCAAGTTTATTACCAAAATCACTTCTATACTTCAAAAGCATTGGAAGTTTTCCCTACAGGATGAGGCCTGTATTGGTCCATCCCCTCCTCCCCTGTGTGAGGAGAATGGATAGTCACTTGAGTTGAGTCATAAGTAAAATGTAACTAACTACTCTACTATCTCCACCCATGTCAAAAATTCTTACTCCCCTATGAAGTCTACTAGTGGAAACATTTAATAGCTCTAATGACCTAGATGTCGACGAGCCATAAAGCCCCACAAAAAAAAAAAAAAAGGAAACACATTTGCCGTCTTTAGGTCTGAAGTTTAGTGTTATTGGTTATATTATGACAGGTTGTATTGTGCCTTCTTTTTTAATGTATGATTTTAGTCATGGGTGATACACCTTTTATGTAGAACTATACCCTAAACATGACATTCTAGAATTAGTGTCCTGCATATCAGGATATACAGCTGAGGGAGAAAATTAAAAAATTGGGACTTTTTATAAGGTTCTGGCACTTGACAATTTTCCAAATACTCAGCACCAGTGCTTGTAATCAGTGGAGTATATTGGAGAATTCACTCTACTTAATTCTTTTATAATCTACTCACTCCTATACCTGCATAAACTAGGCCTAAGGGGTTTTAAGTTGGTTCCACTTATATTCTTGGACTTAATCATTCTTAGAAGTATATATTAAATGTGTAGTGTAATTTAATGTAGACTGTAAATAAATGTATTTTTGCAGTGAATTACATTCCAATGAGCTTCCAAGAATTCAAAACTATCTGTGGTATTAATGTACTTAGAGAATGTAAGCAAGTGTTGCTCATGGAAAAATAATGAATTGCGATAAAACAAGATAAAATAAAGAAGATAAGCTATTTTTCTCTCCAGAAGCAATCAGGTCTTTCCACGAATTCTACTCGAGGAGTACTTGCAGGAAAAATGAAAATAAAAAACCTTGGGACAATTGTGTTATTTTCTATAAAATGCACATGTGAGAAATTGTTATTGAGAACCTAAGTATTTCTTACGTTTTATGTATGGACAATTTAAAAAATACAATAAATTGACATAAATTTCTTGAATTTGAGGCTGCTATTTGCTCTGTAATGATTTGTATCAAAATTGTATAATATTACCTTTTGAAGCATACATAAAAAAATAATTTTACTTACACTAAAAGTTCCTCCCCAAGTGATTCGTGTAAACTGTTCAATTAGTGGAGATGTTTTTGTATCTGAAACATAATTAATTATTCTTAATACTTTTTCTATAACAAAAAATGTAAAACTAAAAAACTAAAATTAGCCAACCTTGTGAAAACTGACCAACTGCTTTGCAACGAACCGCATAATATTCAGTTTCTGTTAAATTATAAAAGTTTCTGACTGACAAGCATTTCTGGAGAAAGCTATTATTAGCTTTTGAATAAATAGGCTGCAATTGAAGATATGTATATGTACCATTCTGTCCAAAAATATCTATACTGAAAGTCAAACATTGGTTATATTTTTCTATTTTTTCAGGTTAATTTTGTACATGAATTTAGAACTAACCTTGTACTGACTTTGCTGATAGACTTATTTTCAGCATGGATAAATCCACATATTAGAGGGTGATATACTCCTGGAAAACACACTCCTTAGTGAAACGCTTTGAAAATTGCTAACAACTCAGAAGTGAATTTACCTTTCTGAACCCAACAGCTTAAAGTTATTGATGAGTTTCCTTTTCGTTTGCAAGCAGTGACACTCAAAGCTGCAAATTTGTTGTAAGTGGGAGATTGCATATGAGTATTCCAAACTCCAACCTAAAAGTACTTTAGCTATTGATTTGCAACTTTCCAGAAAATAAATTCTGTATTCAAAGTGTCAATTACCTTTTCACCTTTTAAACAGTACTTTGTGTAACCATCTTTCAATTGGAAGTTCAATAGTTGATGATTAGATGTATTGACATGTGTTAAATTCAACCTTGTGTCATTTGGCCAGGAATAAATTTTAACACAAATAGCATCATAATTTGTCATTAAACTGTCAACATTGAATAGAAAATTAAATTCTGGAACTGTCGGCAAAGTCTCCTCTTCAAATACCTGAAACACAATACTATTGCTACATCAGCCAGGTGAAAATGTATTATCCCAAGATAAAAAAAAAGTTGAAGTAAAGCTTGCGATTAATATTATTATTGTGATAATGGTGTGACGTCGGCGAAACACGCATTCAAATTACTTCCTGGAAAACTAACCCTTCTGGTCAGAGCCGTTATTCAGTGTTCTCAGAAATATTAATAAATGCGTCAAATGAGCATTGGCGGCATAAGGGAAATTCCGTTTAAAGAATCCATTAGCTAAGCCGATTATTTTCAAGAAGAGAAAGGCCAAGATATTTGTCGGAATGGGACCCATGAATAGAGGCGGAAAGGAACGCTTTTCACCAGGGGAAAGTACGCTGCCTAGTGAAGGGCAGTGGGCTTACCACCCCCTGCGGTTGGTCGGAGGGTGGGCCAGCAGATGAC
>NNCF01135623.1:50217-68551 GCA_002313205.1 Laupala kohalensis | reverse complement strand
AGTGCCAGTTAACTGTGGTTCCTCTATGAAGATAAAACTTTCCCTCAATGTTACCCATATACATCATCTTTTGAACGAGTTACTTAATTTCACACACTCCTAATTTGGTAGGGATCTTTTCCCTTCATTACTGACATTTAAATGTATCGTCATGATACTCATGTCACAAACTTATAAAAATGTCACACTTTAGGAGAAGTTTCTTAAGGCCTTAAAATTAGACATCTTCTGTTGGAAAATATACTTAATATTTTACGGTAGAAACCGAAAAATGTAAGGATAAATTTTGATACTCTAGTGAAATGTTGGTTCCTTATTGCTATGTGCCAGTAGTGTCTAGAAAACTGCTTCTGTTATCGGACGGCAGGAAAGGGTTGACAAATTCTTTTCCTGGTCGCTCTACGCTTTCCACAGGCAATGATATTCCGGAGTTTGTTGTAGCTCCTCTGAAAACTTCCAACAGTGATTGGAACATAAACCTATATATTTTATTTCTGATTATAAAAATGCGAAGAAAATAAAACAGAAAAAATCATAAAAGGGAAACAAAACATGATAACAGGGAAAAATCATGATACATAGTAATTTTCATAATACAGGACTTTAAACCTTACAACAGAAATATAAAATGTTAATAAACCTCTCATCTCAATCTTCTGATACATACTACAGAGTTTAGAAAAAAATCATAGAACTTCTTATTTATCTTACTTTCAAGGTGGTTGGATAAGATAAGGACAATTTATGGGGTTACTTTTCCCTCAATTTATCAAAAACACGCTAAAAATTACAGTATTAGACATAGATCTTTCAAGCTATAAATTTGTCACACGTCATCCTTCTTCTCATTTGATTAGTTAATCGGTTTGAGACAGCTCTATTTTATCGAGACGTCTCCTAATTCCACGTCCTTTGTGACACAATTCGCCGAAACACCTGCAAGTCCACCCATGATGCTTGTGAGGCCCCGATGACAGCCGTCGAACATCCGAAAACAGCAGCATTGTGACGTAAGCGTCCCTTAGTTCTCACTTGACGCACTCCTGTCGTTGGTTGAAATGACAACCGAGTTGAGCTGTGTGTCTACCGGTGCAGGGGATACGCTATCCGCACAAGTTACGATGGAAAATGGGCAGTTTTACCTAGGACTTAGTTTTCTTGTCCGTTTTCATATTTATATCATCAATAATGATTAATTCTCCACGTGCAATAATCATGTACAATATTATTACGCGCGCAAATTATAATTTCTTTCCTACCTAACCTAACCTCACAAATGGAGTATCGTGTACTTCAGAGCATTAAAATATATGTCGGCAATTTCCTATTATTTCATCTCACCCTTTTGCTTTCCGAGATAACTCCATTTAAAAATTACACAAAGAAAAGATGCTTCTCGACTCATTTGAAAGAAATATTTATTGATTACTTGAGACCTAACAACTGACAGCTCTGTCACGTCTAATCCACAGACGTAAATATAAGTAGACACCGCGGACCTGGTGTGGGTCGTCCGTGATAACTTGGGCCAGAAGATACTGAGAGGTGTCACTCTCTCTCCCGCGCACCCGCTTTGAGGAGGGAAGGTACGCAATGACTTATATGCAGCAGTCACCAGTAAGAGAGGAGGATTGAGTTCCCCCACCCCAAGTCGATGTGCGAGAGAAAGACAGAGTTACCTATCCTTTCGTGTACCTACGCGTGGAGATGATATGTGATAACTTTCGGTCAGGTGAAAATGGCTACGAGCCGGGAATCGAACCCGGGACTCCTGCTTTGATCGCAGGGGTGTTAATCCATACACCACCCGTTCGCCTTCCACCACTGTACACTATTTCAACCCAGACCTAAACCCCGGAAAACCTGAGACACATCCCCGTGCAGGAGATAAGTGAACCATGCGGCACTCCATGCTGTGTGCGCTTAAGTACCAGTTTCACACGTACTTATGTGTGAAGGTTTGTTATGTGCATATTTCTTCCGTCTACACATGGAGAAGATATGTGATAACTTTCGCTTGACCGAAAGTTATCACACGTAACATTATTTTCCCATTCGGACAACCGGTACGTAAGACCACTGAGTCTATTTAAGTCTCTACTGTTTGATCATGCCGGTATGAACAACATTCGTAAGGAATTATACGTGTGTCGCGTATTGTTGTTCAATCGCGCATTAGTTCATCGCTGTTCAACTTATCATATCCCGAAGGCCGTTTTCTAAAAACTTTCGATGGATCAAACCGATACGGGATGGGGTTTGGCAAAATGTTACCCAACGAATAAAATAATGGGTCACATATATTTACTTATTTGTAACGCGAAATTTTGATTCTCGTCTTCTTTATATTATTTAAAGCNAAAAAAAAAAAATTTTATTATTTATTATCATTATAAAATGTTTTCATGTTATAATGTATGACGGGGTAACTTCGAACACAGTGTTATCTTTTCTCTCTCCGGACATGACACTTCAAATATTAATTCTGACAGTGTAGAATTATAAGACTAAGTTATGCCGCCAAACGTTTGATGAAAAATTTTATGTAAAATGTACTAGTTCTTGCGGACCTCATAAAAAGCTTTGCGGGCCGCTATTTGGACAGCGCTGCTTTAGTATGTATACTATTCATAACTGTTCTGATGTCCTGTTTGCATTGTTAATGCTAAATATATAACAGAGTGAAACTTTCCTACAACTAGAAGAAAGGAGTAACTGCCGTATCATTCAGACATACTTCCCTTCGTCAGTACTTTCCCTTCAGTTAACACTTTCTCTAAGGTATAGGCTTTATATCATATTAATAGTATGTCTTTTGTAAATATATTCTCTCTCTCTCCTCACCGTCGGTTTTCCGTGGTTTTCAACAATGAATCAGACTGTTGCATCTATTTAATATTTCTAATGCTGGTATACTACGCTTGAACTATTTTCAGTTATTGGGTTAGTGGAAACGTAATTAAAATTACAATATTGGTGGTGAAAGAATAGTAATGAGAGAGGAGCCTAAAGATCATGTGAAAGACAGAGACAATTACAGCATTATGAGATTGCAGACTCCTCTTCTCGCTGTAGATACGTGGGCACTTTACTCATGTAAGCGGCATCTTCATGAGTTTACGTACGGATACTGCTGCCAAAATCAGCTGATACGTAGAACCGGCAGTAATGGCTTTCCCGTAGGTTCGATCTTTAACCTTTGTCTGCAAGAAGACTGTCTAAATTGCTATATGTGTGCCCCTGTAGCAGACACACAACCCCACGCTTTCGCACAATTGGTTATATCTGGTTACAATTCTTTCACCGCTAGAACTGGAGAAAACTGTTCCCGAATCGGACAAATTGATTTTCAAAGATCAGAATTTAAATACATTGTGCTATAATAATAATTTGGTTAATGTTATCCAACATGTTAGAATTCGAAATAAAGATATTCAATTAATAAATTAAAATTGATTTTACATTAAATTTTTGGTTAATGGTTGATCTATAAACGTATATTGTTATTATACCATTAAACTATAATATAATGGGGAAGTTTAACTATCGAGACACACGGAATTTATCGGGTATTTATTTATGAAAATATAATCATGTTTGTGTTTGGAATCTGTTTTATTGTTTTTATATTTTCTCTTGTTATATGTTATGTAATTTTATTCACATGTTACTAGGAAATTACATTACATATTTAATCACCTGGTGGTGCCCGATATCCTGCCAGAAAAAAGTTGTCAGTGAAACACAGTTAGTTGTCTATGAAAGGTCGCAAAAGTTTATAACATTTGCTTCGTTAAAACGTTCTATATCGGTACAAGAACCACAAGACTTTTAAATTATCGCTTAAATAAATTTTAAAGTATTGACTGACTGAATACAACAAAGTCCTTTTCGAAAATGATGGGACATTCCGCGTATGTTCCGTACATGTATTCCTAATTTGCAAAAAAAACCGACCTCTGCTGATTCCGAATCTAACAATATTCTTCGTGAGCTGACCCTACGCATAGCGTCGTTCGCGCTACTGCGAAATGGGTCTGTTTTCTTTTTATATTCATCGTGTGCCGGTGACGTTAATCGATTAAGAGTAAACATTCCATTAAAAAAAACAGTCAAATGTCAAGACCTGTGGGTGAGTGCCCAGCAGAAATACCGCAGACACGAGGGTCTGCAGCGTGTAAATACATCTTGCAACGAATGTGTTTGGTTTAGCGTGTAACACTGATTGACCCGCCATTTCCGGAGTTCAGCTCGGGGCCATTCGCTTATATTTTATTCGACTGTAGAAAACCAATGTCGTTCTTCTTAAATTCACTTCTCCCATTCATGTGCGTGCAATGTTCCGTGGCGTGGGCGGCCACGCAGATTACAATGCTCCACACCCAACACGTGTTTCGCTAATGTATGAGATTGATTTTGGAACAAGGCTCGTGAAGGATTTTCTTTCAAGATAATAATTCTAAAGAAACGAGTTTTAATTGTTTTGCCTTGTTGATGCTTGAAGGAGTGAATATAAAAGAGTGATTTAATTTAGTGGCCATATATAAAGTTGCTGTGGTACGTATTATTATTATAATTACAGTCATTAAATTAAATTTACCCAATAATAAAAGAAAGGAGGTAAATTATCTTAATGATGTTGAGTTAAAAGTTTATCTAATGGCAACGAGTAGATGAACAAACCTAATATGATTTTTGTGCCTTGGTCTACAATATTCTTTCAAATGCTCTGTCACATTACGCGTAACCAAATTGATTCAAAAATACATGGTAAGAGATTTTTGTGTGTGTATTCACGGTACTTGGCGTAGAACATCTTCAATCCTTCTTGTGCTGACTGTTCATTGGCATGCATCTCATAACATATGTCACATTGAGAGATCTGGACGTTGTCACACAGTATATTCTTAGAATTTCTTTATATATGTGACGCATAAAATACATAAAAAACAATATTTCAACATATTTTTGCGCAGTTCCTAAGCATCCCAAGGGTACCTTTTGGTATTAATGACATTTGCCTAATCGATTGGTAACCAATGGAAGTTAAGAGCTCGTTTGCAATTTCATGCTCTTCATCACATGTGTTTACAAGATATAAACATGGTTTCCAACGCTCTAGTTGCCATACATTAGCTTTTGAACGATATCGTAATACAAGAAAAGAATATACAGTTGCAATAAGAGCCAAGTTTGCAGCACAGTAACAATTATTAAATCAATATTTGTTTGGAAATTCTCATACTTTAGGTTTTAATTTTCCACATACTTTGTAATTGCTATAAAACTCTTAGTTTTAACGTGAATGTGATGAGATTAAGAATTGTAATCCAGTTAATGACTTCGATAAATATTTTAATCTGATCATCAGACACAGTAGAATGAATTTTTCAAAAATATTCACATTTTGCACCTTTGAGGGTGACTTGGGAGATTAGCTCCGGGGGGATTTTTAGAGACATTTTGTGAAAATGTTCTACTTTCTCAACAAGTTCATTCAGCTCTAAACTCCCCACAGGGGACTTACATCTAGTAAGTACGTGTTTGGCGAACACGGGGCCCCGAGCTGAGTCTGGCATTACTTCCACTTACTTGTGCCGTGCTCCTTCCTTTCTCTTTCCTGACCTCCCTTGGTCACCTCTTCTTCTTTTCTATCCCGACGCTATTAAGGCTAGGGTATCTTTCATTTTCCTCATTCCTCTCATTTTTTGTCCCCTCTTATTCTTTGTCCCTTCTTATTCTTTGTCCCCCCTCATGTTATGTACCTCCTTCATTTTAGCCCCCCCTCGATTTGACGTGTTTTGTGAGATATGTTTTGGTGTGTTATAGATCAGAAGGGTTTTTAGTGGGTATGGCTGAGTCATTCGACGAGTCCCACACGCGGGGAGAGTCATGTTGGCTCTCCCTAGTGCGTAACTGCATTTTCCCTACCTGTACAAGTTTTTCGGGCTCCAATGACCTTTGACGTCGACATGAGCCGTAAAGCCCCACAAAAAAAAAGCTCTAAACTAATTTTTTTCACAACATTGAAGTTTCGGTCCTCTTTTGACAGAGGTATAATCCATGATTAAGGTTTACTCTGATGGAAAGTACTGTTCAGGGTGATATAACTCCAATTGTCGAACATGCTACTTAAAAATCGTCAACATACTATTCTAGTCAATCCATTTTTAGCTTCTGTGATTCGCGTTACCCGGTCTTTTTGTTCAAAAACGACTTTTTGTTACTTTTCGAACGCAAAATTTTTTTTTATCGATTAAAACAAAAGATGAAAGGTCGAAACTTTTTGTTGCTTTTAAATCTTGGACCTTCTATGTCCCTACCAAAACTTGTCGCTATATACGAATGATTCAGCGTGAAGTATATAGGCTTCTACACTAGAGCGCTATAAGAATGGTTTTCTCACGCAACCATTTTGGTTCCAAACTCAACTCTGAATGTTGCGAGCTCCATGAAAAAGCATCGATAACAAGAGTAGTTCAGTTTATGTCTATAGAACAAATTTGTATATGAAATCTTAAGATAATAACACATTAACATAGTCATTAATTTTATGCAATGAACACAATCTTAAATAGAGATTTGAGTTGTGTTTAAGAATACAGTGCTCGCAGATATTTTGGTACACCCGGATTTCTATATTACCAAAATTAATAGTGTACAATCTATTATTTAATATGTGAATTGAATACACAAAGTGCATATTATATATTGTTATATATTATTATGTATAATGTTTGTTCGTTCAAAATTTGTTTGTTAAATTGACATTTTGTGAAGAAAATTATCTCCTTATTTTGCTCGATATACTTTATTATTTATACACGCTGACAGAATGCGTAATCATATACTTTCTGTCAAAACAATTATTAACTATATGTTCCTGACGCACTAACATATTTATTGTACGCGTGTAATGTTATCAATAAAAATTATCTACTGGAAGGTTGACATACAGCTCAGCGATATTGTCAACGTTTACAATGGAAACAAAATCTCCGCATGAGAATACTAATTCTTATAGTACCTTATTATACACTATCACCTCATCACTACTGACTCGCTAAATACACCAGTAAGTAGTATTTTGTTTGTTTAACGTCTTCCATTATTTTTAATTTTGTAAAGTTATTTTATTCCATCAATATTAACCATCCTCGCTAACATTTTTCCGAAGATTCCTTCGAAATGTATTTCAATTCAAGTTCTTTTTTTTTTTTTTCGATTTTACAGACACACCATTGGAATCACCTTTTTTTTAGTATGGGTACCCTGCAGTTAAAGATGACCTTATTAAATTACAATCATTAACGTGAAAAAATATTTTCAACGTATTCACAATATTTGGAAGTATTGGAACTATGATAAATCATGTTTCGTGCTTACGGATGTCGCATTGAAAAGAAACCTGTTGTGAAATTGAATTACGTAGGTTGAAATGTATAGTACGGATCTGCAATGCCCCTTAGTGTGTTCCCAAAATAATAGGTGATCTTTGTTCCATAAAAAATCTTTCATTGGATTTTTAAATCCAAATACGTTGGAATTGCAACATTCAGAAATGATTTCAACAGCGGAATAAATAGACAAAGAATTGAAATACTCGCGAAATGCTCACTTAAATAGCTTTGACTCTTTTCTTTTTCCCGTCATTGTACGACTAAAATCTATTTGATATGCTGTCATGACAACGAAAAACGATTCATAAATCACGATAAACTTCTCCCAAAGAACGTCTTGGAAACGCGGAGACGTTATTCTGTCTAAAGAATTTTCTTCGACAAAAGAATGCGTCGTGGTTAGCTTCGAGATAAATAGCAACACGGAGATGAATCAAGCAATACTTCAGAATACTGACGACAAAGGATTCGTTGATGGTTACGAATCAAAGGATATTTTTTTTCGTTTTTTGTCCTACATTGGCAGCAATGGGATCGTGACCTCTATCACATAATCACGAGTTATTCTTCGTCTTCCATCATGACCACAGACTATATACCAGACAACCCTCTCGCGTGCTAACGGCGCGTTACTGCTTTCAGCGCTCCAAACGAAGTTGAATACAAACTATTCTCCGAGCCTAGTTCGAAAAGCGGCCGCCAGGGCGAGTGGCAGTTCCCGATTCTCTTCCCCTCCCCTTCTAGGTACTGTACCCCCACTCAAGGTCTCATTCTTCATCATTTCACAATGTATTTAGCTGAAAATACTTTCCCTACAAAAAGTAATATTTGTGAATAGGTAACACAATATATTACTCAAATATTTTACTACACATGAAACAGAAAATGAAAACAGGACACAATTCATAGGAAATGTATACAAAGAAAATACGTACTTGCTCTATTTATTTTCTCTACGAGACCACCTCAGAGGTCTTTGGGTTTCACAAGTTGAATGAGAATGGTAGACGGGCCCGAGAGGCGAACGGGATGGCGCAGTCGGTAGGCGCATGAGCGCGTAGAGCTCAAGGTCCCGGGTTCGAATCCCGGTCCCGTCCCCCATTTTCATTCGACGTAACATGATTAATCTGTTTCCTGGCGGTGAGGTTCACCGCAATCTAAGAGATTTCTATATACAATCCTGTACACAAAAATGGGGTATACTTGCAATAAGATTCTCATTTATGTACATCCACCAACTATTCGGATAAATAATAAATAAATAAATAAGTGAGACGGATAAAACAAAAGTCACACAAGAATCAAAATATGCAGGTAAATCCAAAACGTGATACAATTTTATTAAACTCGTGATTAAATTCCTACCTCCTCCACTGGCTGAATAGAAAGCAGTCAATTGAATGTTGGTTTTGCCTTAAGCCACAGTGGTGAATATATACCTCTGCTCATTGCATGAGAGAATTACATGCCACAAATCTTTTGAAAGTGAGGCAGAAGTAATTGACAAAGTTAACAGAAGATTGATAATTGTTCAGTTGAAGCTTAACTCCAAAACTAAACAAATCTTTGCTTTCCAATTGGTATCAAAGAATGAAATGAGAAAGCAGAACCAGTTCTGACTCCCTGAAATGAGTCTAGAATACTTGTTCTATAGTGTGGCTTGAAAATGTTGTAACAAAATGATAAAGAAATGAAGACAATCCACCAGTACCATGTCTCCAAAAGCAATAGATATATCAGAGGATGAACTAGTTACAATAATCTATGTAGAAACCATACGATTTTCATTTATACAGGTTGAAAATCATTATGTTATGAGACATTCAGTGGGTGTCTCGAAAAGGTAGTAACAATATAAGGAAAAATAAATGAAGACAATCAGTCAGAACCATCTAACAACAATCAGCCCCAGCGAAGGCGCAGATGGTAGTGTTGTCGCTCATCATACAAATACAAACAATACTACAAATATTACATTATTCATAATTTTGGTTTCAGTGAGGAAAGAAAGATGAAAACTTTGTACATCCTATGGAATAATTGGATGGTGTGGTGCATATGATAATGTATTTACACCTATACAAAATTTACGACATAAGATTATTTAAATTTATTAATTTTAACCAAAAAATGAAACTCCAATTAAATCTCCAGGGGAAATTTTTGCCTCTGTCGTGTTTGCTTCATCATTATGAATCTAGTACCATTACTCGTAAGAAAGCATACCCCTTCCTGAGATAAAAAAGCAATAACTAATAAAAACGGTACAATTGAAACTCTTAAAAAATTTAATGCTCTAAGTAATGATTTGAAGGTGTTAACTGNAAAGCATACCCCTTCCTGAGATAAAAAAGCAATAACTAATAAAAACGGTACAATTGAAACTCTTAAAAAATTTATGGGTATGCAAATACAGCAAATTGCCATAAATTAAATTCTTAACACTAAGTATGTGATGAAAAAGAGTCCCCGTGCTCAAACATTCACTCTCACTTGCACTCATTTCATTGAACCAACCTAATTCATTCTTTTGAGGCAGGGATTCCTTCAGAGTTTGCNTTGATAGTTTGCAAAACCTGAGGCATGTGTGGATTTTCATTTAACATGTCATCCACGATGTTTGCACCCTGAGACACAGACTGTACTATTACCTCACTAGGATAAGTAAGTCTGCGTTCATCAGCAGTGTATTCTCTGAATAACACGCTACCATTGAAATAGACATCAGAATACTCGGTAAGGAGAAGTCTTTTGCAAATATTACAAGAAACTCTACCCAAAACTCTCTTGGCAAGATATCCGGCAACATACGCGACACTAGCATTTGCCAAAGAAAAATCAACAGAACTGTTCCCCTCAGTTGACCATGGATTCGACTCAGGCTCAGCATCACGTTCGTTGTTGCAAGTGAAGTCATTCACAGATACACTGTCCTGTCGTAAATTATGAGCGCCACAAATGAATTTCGTCAGATTGCATAGAAGATGTGCATCATCTGAATCACAGTTTGCTCCACGAGTAATGTCGGAAAATGTTAGTCCATTCATGATGCAAATCTTCAGTGCAGAAATGAACTGACTCATAGTGGGTTGATAATTACAACCGCAGTGTGATCGAATTAGGCCNCTGACTCATAGTGGGTTGATAATTACAACCGCAGTGTGATCGAATTAGGCCAAACAAGTTCTCCAATGCATCCTGATTGATAGCACGGAGACTCAAGACCGTAACACTATACATCTTCAATGACTGGAGTGAATGCCTCATTCCGTACATTTCGGAAATTAGCCCACATTGAAACGGAAACGGAAGTGTTCCCAAACGTCTTCATCCCTCTTTTGGACATAATACCCACCCCCTTATCTCTGCCTCCTTCCACAAGGAAAATGTCCCGAAGCATCTCCAAAACCAAACCGAAAACCTTTGGCATATGCAACAAAAGTACACAAAATGTTTTTAACAAAACACCAATTTAATCAGTATCTACTATAATCAACGCCTATCACATATTGTGATAAAATAAGTAATGAAAGATGACATTTTATAAACTAACAGTATATATTTTGTAATNTTAAGTCATTAAACAACATTAGTTCCAAGACAGTAAGCTTATACTTACCAGTACGACCAATCGAGTAGCCATTTAGGCTATGGAATATTTTGTTAACAAAATTCAGATAGCTCGATGTGGTCAATGCTGAGCCTGGAAGGAATACCTACAACGAAAGTGAAAATAATTATGAATTTCAAGTTATGAAGTATTTCATATGATATCGAAATTACAAGGAACGCTTACCAAAAGATACTGCTCAGTGTATGTCAGCGCTCGTGGTGTAGCTCATAACCTGACCAGCAAACATGACCCACATCTTTTTTTGTTGTTTGGATAGACATGTGCTTTGGTGAGCTTCGGAACACATCTCATAAAGAAAGTACAATCCGCCTAGTGGTAGGAAACAATGTGCTGCCATTCTGCACAACCTCTTGGAATGATGCCCCCATCAATGCTGCATCCAATGTCATAAGTGATTAAGGCATTTCTGCAACATTTCAGGAGGTGAGGGGCATCAAAAAAGGATCACAACCTTCTGTCCCTCAAGGTGAAAGAAGGGGTTGGAAGGGGAACAACCTAATAATTTCAGTGCTGTCCTATTGCTGGTGCCCATATCACAGACTGTAGCAAGGACGAAACAGCCAGTGTCCCAACAACGCGGGAGCACTTCCTTTATTAGCACCTGGACATCATTTGAGGACATTCCAGAGGCAGAGAAATAGAAAGATATGGACTGCTTCCATTTTCTCATCAAACCACGAAGGATGAACAATAGGGAATACTTCGCAGGACGCGCAGTTCTCCCTAAATGTTCAAGATCCTCGACATCATCTATGACGTTCAATATCGGATTGTACCGCAGGTTCTCTTTGATTGACATTTCGTCAAACATAAAGTAACACAGACGGTCCTTCTCTGACATTGCCTTCATAGATAGCACAATAATGAAAAAAAACACCCTCATTGATCCCAGCATGAAGGTTAGCTTCTTGAAGCATACCCGTCAAGGTTCTTGGAGAAGGAAAACAGAGAATCTTGTCATCGAAAAACCATCTCCTTTCTTTGGGATTTTACCTCGCATTAGATAATACAGATGTAAGCTAGTTACCTGCAGTAGTTCCAAAGATGCCATGAAATAAAGACATCTTCAAATATTCTTCAAAGTCCTGCTCTCCTCTGGCGTATCTCTGTCGCAATTTCCTCCTCTTTAATTGCATCTCCTTAGCTTTCCCGTATCGATACAGCAACCTCTTCCGAGGAGTCAAGGCAGAGTGCCGAGTGGCATCGATCCAGGACAAGTTAAGGGACGAATCCTTTAAATTACGTAAATTCCAGTTATCATTTGAACTACGTAATTTACCAGGCCGAGGAGTTGCGAAACAATGGTAGTCGAAAGAATCCAAAGGAACCAGTGGTCTTGGCGAGGCGGACGTTGAAGGTGGAAAGGAAAAAGACATGGGGGTGTCAGTAGAAAATGAAAAAGTAGATGCAGAAATAGTAGGAAGGTGATGAGGAAAGTGAACAAGAAGAAGAAAGTAGAAGGCATACATGGAGAAATTAAAGGGATAGGTGATAACGGCAGAGAAAGTATAGAAGAAATAGCTTTGGGGGAGTAAGTGAAAGGAGAAAATTAAGACATAAGACTTAGCTGGAGACAAAAGAGTACTAGAAGATGTGGAAGAAAGAGAAGGTTGATTCAAGAGGGAGGCAGAGCTTGATAGTACAGCACTTTTTTTCAGGTATCCCGATCTGGAAAAAGATCACACAGAAAATTTTATACTGAAGTTCTGTCCACACAGGTAGCAAAAATGCAGGTGTCACAACATTACTTTAGAATCTATACACTTGGAAAAAATAGGTGACAGAAGGGTTAGTAGAAATAGGTGAGATAGAAAATTCTGAATAGCCAACTCCTGAAAAAAAATTGAAACCGATATCAAAAACACAATAAAGCATAGTACTTAATAGAAGTATGGTCATAGCACATTACTGTGATCATAGAATAGTACTATGGTTCCAACACCTGATTACAGAGATATATGACCAAATTACTTCATTACACAGACTCGAACACCTCATTACAAAGAAATATGATTAAACAACNAGACTCGAACACCTCATTACAAAGAAATATGACTAAACAACCTCAACCTCTTATCAAAGACAGGACTAAACGCATACAGGAAAGTGTAATAGACAGAATAGCATGTTTCCTAGGATTCCCAACACACATAAGTCAAGTACAGACTGGCAGAAGTTGATGAGATCATTCTTTGGACTATCATCACGACATCTGGCAAATATCACAAGAAAACATCATTATCATTCGGTATTCATATAATAAGTTTGTGGTGCAACAATATTTATGTTAATCATTTCATACATGCAGACTTCATTCATCAGTATATTACTTAGATATTATAGAAAATCAATTTTTATACAATAATTCATGTAACATTCGTTTTTATTTAACAAACCATGGACGTCGTCCGGGGTAAAATGAGTGGAGCACACTCGGGTACTTTGTGAGACCCGCACACCCGTGAGGCCAAGACTATTTAACCAATGTTGTCACCTACAAGAGAACGTAACGTAAATATATTTATAAATAAATAAACAAACATAATATGCAACAATAATCGCAGCAAAGCGACTGAGCTATGTACGTCTGCCCACGTGGGCAATGGCGTTAAGGCAACAAAGAATTACTTGCCTTTATTGTGGGTTTGGAAGCCTAGGAAAGTCACGTCCGGGGTGTCACCTCGCTTATTGAAGCAACCCCGACCACAACCCATGAACGAACGCGGTATCTCGTGAAAGTTCGATAATAATAACAACAGAAATACTGCGTCCAGAAATGTTCAGCGAAGAAAGTACAACGCACAGCAGTATATAACGAAAAAGGCGAACACTAGCAGCCAATAGATGGGTCAACAGGATCATGCAGCCATCTATTGAGCGCAACCGTAAATATATATAACTGGTGGCGCTATCTGGACGTTACAGACAAACTACTACAACTTCCAACTTCAGACCGTTCGCCCTATCCTGTTTCCTCAGCCTGGCCATGGCAATGAAACAAAAACGTTGTAATGTGTTTAAGACAATGGAGGTTCTCTTAATTGTTGTGGGGTTTTAATGGAAAAAAGTGTTCGAAATGTTACTTTACATACGTTTTTCTTCTTTTAAATATGGTTGAAAGTAAAAGTCTAGAATGTGGCGTTTTAATGTTTTTATGAATCAGAAATTTTATTTCAACGAGTTGCACGTTTTCTTTTAACAGATCAAAAATGGCTCCAAAAAATTTAGATTCATTTTAATTTACATCATGTGACTCTGTGGCTCAGGTGGTAGTGTTCTAACTCATCACCACGACATCCCGGTTTCAATTTCCGGTGACGTCAGAGAAAATTTGTAGCTTTTTACATGAATGTCCCATTTCGTATAGCTGTGACTACAGAAAAGCAAACCTTACTTCCTCTATCCACCTCCTGTTAGTATCAACAACTATTACTATTAACCCCTCCACGTGGGCCAAGTTGTTGGTAAACCCAGCTAACCGGTCCACCTACTAACAATAACCTTCCACTCAACTCATATTTCCTAACGCTCCATGTACATAAGCTTTAATGGCTCGCTACATTTTCTAGTTACAAACACTACAATAAAAAAATTACATATTAATTTTTCTAATTACGACAAAAAACCTCCCATGAGTATAAAAATGGATCAATACTACAGCAAATAACAAATACTGGTCCAGGTTTTAATATTTTTGATAAACCATGTACAATGGTGAATTGTTGAACAATTATCTCTACATACTATTTTCCCCCGAGTATTAAACAGAACCCTATTGCGCGACAATTATTCTTTCGAATTGTTTCAACCAGACGATTCATCGTCAGTATGGCGTAGTACATAACAACGCTTAATAAATGAAAGCTCTTTCATTAGCTTCGTCACGTTTCAATAGAGCTGTTCAATTGGACTCGACTAAAACTCTAAAGGCAGTTATATCTCCGAGCTGTATTATGTATCTGCAAGCCGATGAATCACCCCTAAAGGGAAGATGTCAGTGTAAATTCATTATTTTCGAGTACTTGTTTGAGATGTTACGTTCGCATTCTCAAATTTGAGACATTATTTTAAATTTATTATAGAGGAAAACATCGTGTCTATTTATTACAGAAAGCTTTTTCGACTGCGTAGCGGCCATCATCAGTGCTCAATATAGGAATTCTTGTGGCAAACTCGTTTTCCACAGGAATCCCTTTATTCAACACTGAAGATGGTCGCTATCCGGTCGAAGAAGGTTTCTGTAATAAATAGACCCGATGTTTTCCTCTACATTATATGAAAACTCTTTCAACACCTCAACGTCTCCTAATATTTTTAAATTTCACCCTGAGAAATTACAGTGGATGTAAATACCTTATGAATGGATATGACATCTAAATTCAGAGGACGGAAAGTTTAAGATATCACATGAGTCTGCTTTGTAGACGATTGTCCAGGGGTGGTGTCTATTAATGTCAATTTAGAGTTATTTTAATAGTTACGATTTATAAACAACATTTCGAGTAATTTACAGTTTTTAATAATACATACTTGTAATTTTTGTTTTGTTTTATTGAATACAAATTTATTTGTATCTCATTAATATTATAACACAAATAAAGAACTACTTTTATTCTTATCCTTGGAGTGTGGTGAAATGTTAAATTCTCCTCACCCTTAGATCGGAATTGATGGGTTTGTCCCTTGCTCCACGTGGTCATACGCAGTTCGTAACTGCATTTTGACACTAAATTTATATTGAAATCGAAATTTTAGGGGAAATTCTTTTCTGTCTGATATGGTTCTTAAGGGCTGCTTATTATCTCGTGGTTCCATCGAGACATTTACTGATGAGCCAATCGTAATGGAAATATATAAGTTGAAGCAACCATATAAAAAGATGCCGATGAGATCGCCAGCGAATGGTGAAGATATGTTGTAATTACGTCTCCAAATGTTGTAATTTCAATAAAGAGTGACAAAATTCCGTTGAATTATTTTTAGAAATACCAATATAACGGAATTCAAATGCATATTGACGTCAATTGATTTAGGAAAAAATGGACACATTTAAATACGAAACTGGAACCTACTTTGTTCCCGTACTTGATAGCGTGTGGGTAATCAGTGAAGGATAAGAATATACATTTTACCAGGTTTAATTCAAGAACCTTTAGATTCAAGATACAATATTTGAAAGTGCATTACATAAAAGTTCTGTTCATAGATTTATTTTTCATGTACATTTATTTTTCATGTGTTTTTCGAAGCAAAAACATCTTTTGACAAAAAATGCGATTATTTTTCTTGGGGTTTTAGGGCTCACCAACGTCAAGGTCATGAGAGCTCTTGAGAAAAAAATTACCGTTTTTCGAATTTACGTACTTACTATATAGCGGAATTTTAAATGAAATATGCTGATGTAACGTACAACATACAGTAGGTATTAGCGTTATCTTCTGATATTATGATTATTTAGAGCTCCAATGACATTTGATGTCGACAAGCCGTAAAGCCCCACACACACAAAAAAAAATCTTCTGATATTTCAGAGGACGAAAATATAATTTTTTTATATTTGTGATAAATGAAAAAAAAAACTTGTGTTTTTAATTTGCCCAGAACATTAACCTGTTGACTGAATTTCTAAAGTAATACATGGATATATTTATCCGCCGCAGAATTTAATAAACGTTAATTAATGAAAAAACGATTGTTCTTGAGCCTCCACCACCACCACCAGCACCTCGACCGCAAGGAGAAAATTGGAGCAGACTACAAATTACTCTTCTTTGCAAATAAGAAAAGATCAAAACCATTTTCGCTCTTCTCGAATTAATCGGAGACTTAGACATTTTTTAAACTTTGTTTCCTGGCCTAATGGAAAGAACAGTTATTTATATTAATTTCCACCATTCCAAAGATTCCATGTTACTCACTGTTTACTATTAATTTTATATATCGCTTGTGAAAGAAAAACTGTATTTTAAAAACATGAACTGCCAAATACAAAATTTCCTACCACACGGTAACTATTGTCTTTTCCTACGTGTAATATATTATTCCTGCAATATAATTTTTCTGAAGCTCAGAGTAAAACCATACGTACTAATATTTAACAAAATTTCATTATTATAACTACTAAATGTCTCTAACGTCATAATTTGTTAAACAAATTTGAATTAAATCCATATCCAACAAAAATTGGCAAGATTTATAAATCATCTATACATTTGTGGGAAGATTTTTCAATGAATTTGAACTTTAAGCATTCGCAATATCATTGACTACATAACATTTTAAATCGCACCACCTGCAATATATTTTCCTGTCCAGGTTGACAGTGTGGATAATTGGCTTACTTCACAGTTCATTTTTCAAAGGTAGCACTATATATTTTCTTCGCGCTTAAAAAAAAAAAAAAAAAATACTGAAAAGCATTACTGTCCGCTCTATACCCTGACAGAACCAAGCGCGTTTCAACATTGTTTCGTTACATACTTTACCGCTTTTCAAGTGCATGAAAAGCGTGTTTCGAAACCGGCAAAAGCACGTGAAAAGGGTGGAAATTTTAACGCTACCATGTTTCCAGTCCCTTTCGACTCCGTGAAAGCGTGTAACGGAACAGACTACCTATGGCAGAAGGGCCTGAAATCTGGTAGCTGAAGACGGAACGAATAACAGCTCCAAAATTTTAGACGTTTTCGCAGTGTAATATTTTGAATATTTCAGTGTTTTTGCGGACCAATATTTTGGACGAAAAATAATGAAATTTTGAACCAGTCCTAAATCCGTCTTCCGCAACCAGATGGCCGTGTAAGCGAGATATCTCCCAAAGAACATATTTCTACTTTTTTAAAATTAATTCTTCCACTTCATCGAATTCAATTCACAGTAAATTATATTATTTTTCTTACTTACTCTTTAACATGTCGTGCGTGGATTTTTGCAACCGAAAAATAGGTTGTCTTCGATGCGGATCGAACCTGGTATGTTAGGAGACCGCTACGTTAACGATTCAGCCATGGTCACTTCTGGCGATGTTTATGATATAATTTAAGGAGTTGATTAGAGCACGTAGCTGCTTAGTAAGTGTTCCATTGCAATTTTTGAATAAAAAACTTGATTATTCTTTAGATTTTATAATAAGTAGCCATTTTGTTCAGTTTTGGGAGATGCAGAAATTTTAAATCCGCCACTGTCTTTGGGCCCTTAAATCGGAATTGAATCTTAAGTAAATTGCATTACGCTCATACACGTTTTGTAACCAGTGGTGTATTGCTAAATAAAAAAAAGTACCGGTACACCGATCCTTCAAGAA
>NNCF01135623.1:8305-30896 GCA_002313205.1 Laupala kohalensis | reverse complement strand
TACATGTACAAATTATTATCGAACTATAGATTATTCTGGGTATAGTGTTTAAAAATCATAAGAATTGAAATAACACTAAATTCACGATGTATTGTCACAATAAACACGCCCCTAGACAGAGTCTAGAGAACCTCTATAAAAAATCCGCCTCTACCCGAAGGAAAAACGGAGAAAAACCCGGGCCACGATGGGAATTCAAAGTTAAGATTTATAAACAATATATTCCGACCTACTGTTCATAATAATACGTACTTGTACAATAACTTTTTTTCTCTTTTATGAAACACATTTTTTGATATACTATTAATATTCTAAAACGTATCGAACTACTTTTATACTTATGTCTGGTTAGTGCTGAAATGTTAAATATGCCTCCGCCTTATGGCCCTTGATCGGAATTGATAAGATGATCCCTTGCTTGATTTTGGAGAGTAAATTAGTTTATTGTCCTCCTCGTGTGCTGAAATGTTAAATCCACCGCTGTTTGAAAGAAAACCGGAGAAAAACCCGACTTGGAATGGGAATGCAGAGAAAATGTACACAACTGTGCCTAGGTTACAATTAGAAATAAACTATTATAAATAAAATGGATCAAAAACAATAAGCATGAAAAAAGTAATTTAATCTCTTTCGAGTACCATAACAATCGCAATAGAAAGTATAAGAGAACTCTCTCAAAACGAATAACTCATACATTTTACTGTTTTTTAATCAACGTTCCTTATTGCATCGTCTACTGACGGGTAAAAATTGCGACGGACTGGAACTCGAACCCGGGATACCGTGCTATGGTCACAGGGTAGCTGTCACTGCACCACCCGCCTCAACTCCCGTAGTTCAAAAACGAAATATGAAGGTCAAAGTAGGAGGGCCTGGTTTCAATTCTCAGTCCGTCGCAATTTTTATTTGACTGTAGACGATAAAAAATACTACATTTTTGCATATAAAAACAAAATTTATTTAGATAAATTGCCACACCCCACACAATTACGTTCTTGTTACCACGAATGGCAACAACGCAAAAACAATGGAATGGTTTCCAATAGTTTCCGCTAGAGGGAACACAAAATTTACAACAGTATAATATTATCATTGTTTCCTGTGCTAGAACACAGATGTTGCGTGCGTGCTTCTATAGTTCTTCGTGAGATAGCGGTAAGAAATATGACCAAGGTATAAATCAACCTAAAAATACAGGAAATGTGAAGTTGTTCAAGCATTGTATTCAGTGAGAGTAGGAAACCAAAGATATATGACGGGAATCCAGATATCCAGTACTGTATGAATTTGCAGTTGTTTTGAAAGAAAAAAAAAGTATAAGTGAGAAGAGAATATTACAGCTGCGTAACCAATAACGAGTTTAAAAACTAAACGCATACCTTCATTGAACGTCAGAGTTGAGTTTATAAAACTTGCCAGAGGAATTGTACAGCATGAGCTCTGAACTGCAAATAACACTAATACAAAAACAAATTTAAATGAATCAAGAACTAAACTTATCATTACATACACAGAATTACTTATTCCTGAATATACAAACTCTTAACCAAAAATTTTGAGATGGACTTTGCCTTAGAAATTTCCTTGTGAAAATTTTTTTTCTTCAAATGTTCATCAAAAAACGTGTTCACTAACGAAGTCTTGATGTTGGCGAATTTAGTTGACGTAGATTCCAAAAGTGCTGTCTTCGGACCATTTACGCGAAGGAGGAGATGATATTCTTCAAATATGATGTCCTCATAGATCGTATGCACATTCCCTCTACAGTTGTTAGTTGACTGAAAATTTCAATAAAAACAAGACATTAGTCGCACATTAAAAAGTTCTAGTAAGGGTGTCCACTGACCACTTTCGTGGACACTACGCCGTTGTTTGACCCGACGTGAGTCGTGTTGCAATCCCCTGATGAGAAATTGTGACTGAGCGACTTTGTCGTGGGGTTTATATAGTGAAAACATATGCCTTGAGGCAATTGCTTCTCATTGAATTTGTTTGCCGAAGCGGCTTCTTACGTTCTCTTCTCCGTGGCGTGCGCCCTTTACTCTTTGGAACTTTAGTATTCGTTGATCCTTTGTGTCGACCGAGTTTTTTCTTCAACTTTACTAGCAGCCTTCCTAAGTTCGCTTGTAACAGCTAGTTGTATGGAAAGTTTCAATCGCTTTCATGTTTAAAATTAACAATATAAATACGATACCAGCACATTTATGAATAGTACATTGTATTATACAATGGATTATTACATAACTCACGGACAATTCCCTACACGTAATGTTCAAAACGTTCGAGTTTCGCAAAACCAACCTCATGATAAGACCTTTGGCTTTTCAATGGATTCGCGGTTTAATCATTACGAGCGTTACCCAACATTCAAGCTCCTAGTGCCATTTTTATTGCTCATTTTGAAATCTTTTAAAATGAGCACTTGGTCAGATGCGTCATAGCTGTCAGTTGTCAGGACTCAAAAAGTCCCAGTAACATTCTTTTAAAATATATTAGTGAAGTAGCTTCTTTTATTGATATAATTTTTAAATGGTGTTGTCTTGAAGAGGAAAAGATAAAACTATAGGATATCGCCGATACATGTTTTAATGCTCTAAACTACTACACTTCATATGTGTAATTTGCTGTGTCCGGTTATGCACAAGGAGCTATAATTGTCTTTGAAATTTGGGTATTAATGTTTATGATAATTATGTAGAATAAATAATATATTGTGAATGCAAGTATAGAACTACAGATCTAAAGGTCTTTAATTTTAGGTTTATTTCTGCCCTTACTTGTGTCAGCCACTGGGTCAAGGCTAATTGGCGGCCAGTGATCGATCAAAGTTCCATTTTATGACGAATTGAGATAAATTGTCCTTTGAGCCTGAACTCGCTTAACGCCCTACATAAGTTTGTGGTTTAATTTTTTACTAACAAAGTTTGTTATTAATTTATTAGAAATGTTACAAATTTTATTTTTTGAAAACACTTAGAAAATCAATAATTTATGTTTTTTTATGTTATGCGATCTGCGTATTCCTCTTGCAACGAATGTAACTCTAAATTGGTAACATCCTAATTTAGAGTTGGATGCTTCTATAGTGTTTTTATTTATGTCATTGTAATTATATTTTTTTTAATATTTAAATTAGTTAACGTTAAGTTATTTCAATTTTTAATTTTTTTTTCTTTAGTGTTTATTAGAAGTTCTTGTGTAGTTTTTCACGGCGTGGGTTTGGTAATTGTCATAAAATTTAATGAATTGACAAGAAATATTTTAAGGCAAAGTAATTATTAGTAATATTTTCATCTGTACTCCATGTTGTTTCGGTATGCATATTCATGCCGTTCGAGAGTTTTCTCTGGTTTTACTTATAGCACTGTGACAAGATTTAAGTAGATATTTCCTTGATGATTTGGTAAAATAAATTATCTTATTTACCTCCACGTAGTTTTAAAATGCTTTTATGTATAAATTCTTCATTCAAAAAATTAAATTCTACAAATGTTGCATTACATACCTTAAAAGTTAAAATTTTGTCGAAAAACGAAAAGTTTGTGATTTCATTTTTTACTAACAAAGTTTATTATTAATTTATTAGAAATGTTACAAATTTTATTTTTTGAAAACACTTATAAAATCAATAATATGTTTTTTATCGTGAGAATTTCTAAACAAAAAAAATGAGCCCAGTAGATGGAGAAAGGGAAAGTTTTAATAAAGTGGAATATACTGTGGTAAAACATTGGAAATGACCTAGAACACAAGTTTAATGAACTATTGTAGATAACATTTATTCCTTCAGAAACTTTCAGCGCAAATTATGATCAGGAAATTCATTAAAACTGTAAATGTTTCTTTCCAATAATATTTTGAATGAAAATAATGTCATTATGTCGCATTCAATGCCGTCAATGTACTTATTTGTGGCTCAAAAAGATGCCAATATAAAACTAGTGAGATAATATATTCAAATTTTCAATAGGTCTCGAGATCATAAATGAGGCGCCAGGTTGATATTTATAGTAAGTTGCAAAATTTCAGCTATATTATATGCTAGAATTAGGTTGTCAAAAAAAGATTAGTACTAGCTAACTTGTTCTGGAGACATTTGTTTCATATTCAGAGCAGTAAATACAATAGCGTGAGTAATATAAGGAACACATTAAACAGAGCAACAGCAAATGTGTACACCAACTCTAAGCAGAAATGTTACCCAGTAACCATAGTAGTATTATTAGGTTGATATTTAGTTTCAAATCGTGCGAGTTTCGCGAAACCAACCTCATGATAAGACCTTTGGCTTCTCAATGGATTCGCGGTTTAATCATTACGAGCAATCCCCAACATTCGAGCTCCTAGTGCCATTTTTATTGCTCATTTTGAAATCTTTTAAAATGAGCACATTTTTCGTAGGGGTTCGATCCCAGACCATTAGGGGAATAATTATTTTCTTTGACTGATTTTGGGATAGTATTATCATCCGAGATTTGTATGGGAAGATAAATAATTTTTTTGAGTCGTATTGAAATAATTCATTGAAGAATCCCACTGCCAGAGTAAAATGTGTCGGTGTGTTGGTGTACCAACAAAAAATAGCAGCCAAAGTAATGAATTTGATGATGCCTCAAAAGAGACTAATTATGGTTCTTTTGTGGAAAATTAGCATTAAAATAATATCATTACTTATACTGTCAGATAGAGGAAGTGTAGAACGTTTTTGTTTCAGTTCGTATACTATAATTGATATTAACTTATTTTTAGCATTTGTTTTTTAAATATAAAATAAAAATACATTACTCACAATTGTACCAAGAAACCATGATGCGGAAATGTCAATCGATGCATTCATATGGGAAATAAATGAATTCAATAACGTTACAGTTTTGTTGAAAAAAAAACTGAACGTGGAACGAATCTCTCTAACATATCGATTCACATTCATTTTTCGAATGAATAACCAATTAAACTCGATAATTTGTGTTATCTTTTGGTTGGACGACCATTTATTAAAATATAATTCGTTACGTCCACAGAATGTAACCTATTTTGTGTTCAGTGTGAGTATAAAATGACGTATTCGGTAAGTTATATTTGTATCCGATATATTTCACTTAGTAAAGTGTAATGTGTTTTGAGAGTTGTATTTCATAATTTTCCTGTAATATCTTCAACAAGGAATATAGTATTTTGAATTAAAAACCCGAAATAATATTACTGTGGAAATAGGCATAAAATTCCGTGTGAAACTAGTGAAATAAAACCAGTGAATCGATTCCTAATAAATGAACCGAATGAACGACACACAATCATAGGAAAAAATCAAGTCAATTCGCGTTGGATAACGCTAACACGCAACCAATAACACAT
Source organism: Laupala kohalensis (assembly GCA_002313205.1). Taxonomy (NCBI): domain Eukaryota; kingdom Metazoa; phylum Arthropoda; class Insecta; order Orthoptera; family Trigonidiidae; genus Laupala; species Laupala kohalensis. The sequence continues at coordinate 25,541 of NNCF01135623.1, read as the reverse complement.
TTCCCAACGCTCCCATGAATACGTTGACCCTCCAAATCAGCGAGGAAATCAATGTATAATTCCAGCGATCATGAATTGGTTGCAAGATGTCTAGGGGATGAAACCGTGCTGATTGCACTCGGTCTCGTGTCCAGAGCAGATTCACACTCTTGCCACGCAGCAGTCCATTGGAGCCATGTTCCAATGCAGCGGCGGGCAGCCGGACGGCCGATACTGTCGCTTCTGCGGTTGTAATATAAACGCGTGCAGATTCCCCCTTGGACAGTCGGAGCAGAAAGTTTCTTCCGCTGATGCACATACTCGCTCACCCATGTCCGTTGCAGCGTGTAATCCAGAGCGATGTTCATCATGTCAGTGAATATTCGTGTTCACCATGTCAGTAAATTGGACACGATTAAAAATTTTGTTATTTCTCAAAATGTCTTATTCGTTTAAAGAAAACCTTGTATTGTAATTCTACTACTATTAACGTCCATTATGTAATATAATTAAATAAATAATTAATGACATTTTAATATTGCATATTATCTTAGTTCTTAAATTTTATCCTTCTGAAACAAGGTACCATAAACATTTTGACAAAACACTTTACTAGAACATAAAACTTGGACTTTGATTGTATGTTTGTCATCTATGATACTGGAAATTAAGTGTTATAGACTTTTGGTTTTTTCGTTAGAAAAAATAGTCGACTTAAAACATAGATTTCGTGAAAGACTGATGAATTGTTTCACATTTATTTTTTATCCGCTGTTACAACAAAGTACTCTTGTGATAACTAGGTATTACAGTAGTTGTATCGGGATGTGTCTAGTAAAAATCTCCCGCATTAGAGAGACACATTTAATTTTTGCCTGCAAATTGTAATTTGAGGTGTTTATGGTGAAATCTCTATGTTTTTACAAGGTAATGAGTAAAAAATTGAAAAAAAAGGATCATTCAGATTTTAATGGTCAGTGTAAATTTTTATTTTCTGTAGAACAGTAACTACAATCAGTGTATAAACATGAAAATTATTTTTGAAATATACACCTAGGTGTTGTAAAAATTATTATTACGAATAAATTCTCCTTTACTCATTGTCGCGACACAAAGTAATATTTAGCAAAAATACGTAACAATCTATTAATAAGTCGTGAAATACACTATTAATAGTGAAATAGTAATTAGAAATACGAATTAAACGAGTCAGGTTCCTTTTATCTCGAACATACTGTAAGATCAATGCGGGAAAGAGTGAAATTTGTAAACTCACATTCCAGTTGCCACATATCACCTTTTTATGTTGTGTGATTGTGAATTTTGTCGTGATTCAGAATCTGTCCCATATATTACATCCTTACGTTTTCTATTAACCATAATAGTTGAATGTTTTATGGTATGTTTTTCTCGTTTATGGTATGTTACTCTAAAATAAGGAATGTATTTTTCGAGTATTTTTAATAAGGTTTTTAGTTCTGTAGCCCAAATATTGAAAATAAACTAAAAGCCTTTAAGATATCTCATCACTACCAGTAATTTTTGTTAACGCACACGAATCGTCCGAACTGATCCTGGAACTCACCAAGCAGCGGCAACTCGCGAACGCAAAATACAGTTTTATTACATTTAAATTTTCGACAAAGCTTCGGATAAATTAATATTGTTATATGTGGAAATTATACATTTGTAATATTTAGCAAAAATCATTCCATTTTTAAATATTGTTTCAATAATTGTTTATCTGTGTATTCCCCTAACATAGTAGTATTCGTGTTGTTATCGCATGCCAAGAGAGATACAACCCACCGCATCGTGAGGGTGATTTCGCAATCGAGGGGTGGGTTGGCGATAGAGAGTGGGGGAGGGGGGGTTGTTGTATCTGACGTGACATCTCCGTCGCGTGAGTCACGCGAGGAGTCGTCGAAGCCCGCCGACAGAGCGCATTGAGATCGCGTGTCAATGGAGAGTGAAGAGACGGACGCTTTGATGGCGGGCGCAAAGACATAAACATGGAGATATTATTAAGAGCTGCTGAATGATTGTGCACGGATTTCCGAAAGTTAATCTGCCATAGAGAGAGATCTTCGCTTGAACACTGATTTTTAGGAGAAATAGTAAGTGACGAGCTGAATCTGTGCAAATAATTTAAAAAAAAACACGTAACTTATTACACGTAAATTAGTTTTTTTCCCTCCACGTGGTCATACGCAGTTTGTACTGTTTTTTGACAATAAATTTATTTATTTATGAGTAGCTTTGATTAAATATAATTGTGATATTTGTATCAAATTTGTGAAACGGTTTTTAATAGAGCCTATTATAGATTGTAGGTATATATTTTTTCAGCTCTGAGGATGGATAGAATATAACCGAAACGTTGGGGAATTAAGTAGCGGTTCTCCTTGTTTTGCATTCTGATCTATTCCTCGACATAGTTTTACTATAAAAAAATATTGTTATTCTTACTGAGACCCCAACTGCTGTCTAGTATGATTCATTACAGTGAGAAAAAAAATACATGGATTACGGAGCTTTGATCGTTTTCCAAAACCGTTAAATTAATGTAAAACTGACACTTTATTTTTAATAAATACTATAAATGTTACCTGACAACACAATGCAGTTAACAATGAGATACGCTTAAATAATTTTCGTATTGACCAATACAAATTTTTGGAAGTAACGACGAAACTATACAAAGGATGTTCTTGAGGAAAGGTGAAACCTCTTAAATTAGTTCATATTTTCATGCAACAGCTAACTTTTTGACAGATATATTGCATTTCTCAGGGCTAAAAAATAACAAGATTTATGTTTTTTTAAATCTACTACTAATAAAACAGTGTTTAACGAGGAAAATAAATCATTACAACATACTATAACAAACTCTTGCATCTCTGAACCCCGACGAAGTAAAAAAATATTGCCGAAACGTTGGCTTTGTAAAAATATGATTTAATTAAGATGTTTGACCCTTTGTCATGAACCTCCTTTGTATAGTCTATATCAAAGGTGAAGAACTAAAATGATTACGACGAAGCATTCTTACATACTTCTTTAGCGAAGCCACAAAGACTGTTCGGGGATGAAATCCACCAGCAGTTTTCTAACTGGGTAAATCCCCAGCGATCGAAACTAAACAATAAAATGTAAAAAAAAATTGAGTAATGAATTATTTTGTGTTATAATAAAGTGCAATTAAAATTAGTTTTTAGGAAATTTTGTTTCCTAACTACAATTGCTTTATTTGTACATTTTGTTTGATTGAGATAAAGTATATGTTGAATGAAGATGATTTCTAGATTTAAAATGAAAGAAGTAATACAAAATTGTACTCGAGCTTGGAGGGTCCGGCTGATATTTATTGAAAGATGCTACTGGATTACTTTGCACTTTAATTGGAGGCAACTTGTTTTATCGTGTAATGGAAAATGTAACGTTTATTGTATTACAGATGTCTATCCATTACCAAGCTTAACGTAGAGCCATTCCATTGAAGGTATTAGCTAGAACAGAGAGATAATGCATCGGGGTGGAAAATAGTTTCTGGATTATTGCTCATGAAATGTGGTCATCCGACTATAGGTTTTGATCAAAGACGAACATTATTACCAAGTTCAAAACCGATCTATTCGATTTAAAGCGATTTTGAAACATGCACATTTACATTGGTATCTCTCACTGTATTTTAGAACTGCACTATGGTGAGAAGAAAAAGTGAAGGAAGAAGATTCGGAAATCTATATTTTATCTGCCAAATCAGGACCAGTGGATCACTGTCATGCCCTGATTAGAAGTCGAAGGACACAAGATGAAAAAAAAACAACATTTTTACACAATAAACGATGAAAGATGAATTAAGCACGGAACTACGAACTATGTTATAAAATTGTACCGAAATAGACAGAAATTGAAAACACAAGAGTGTATAAGACCACACACGTGCAGCAAACAAGGGAATAGTAAAAAGCAGAGATGGAATCGCCAAGTTGAAATTATGACAGAAGCTCGAGTGATGCTTCTAAACCAAACAATGCAACCTTTTGTATTTAGTACTTGATTTTGCTAATTACCTTTATATATTGTAATTTTCACCTCGAAATTTGTCTCTCTTTTGTTCATTTACGTCGGCATTTTAATAATTTGCAAGAAAACAGGACTATTTCAAAACGGAAAAATACGAAATAAATTATGCCAAATGCGAATAATGCTAGAGCATGAACATGTGAACTCAGTGTTTGGAGAATAGGTTCTATAATAACTATTGTACGAATCCCAGTTATATGTATAAATAACGTATTGTCAGAGTTATAAATTAAAGGTCGTTAATCTTGCTCATAGATGCATTAATGCTATAAAGCTTTTTCGGCTGCATAGCAGCTTCCATCGTCAGTGGTATACATTGAGTATGCAGGAAACATTTCTTGGCACGTGCATCTGCACCAAAAAAAGAGTGTACACAATTCTTTGAGAACTCGTCGATAATCAGCTAGTACTTGTATCTAAGGGCCTAAAGGCTTTCCTTTATTCAAAGCACGCATCTCCGTAATGCCGATTGCCCTTCGCCCTAGAGGCAACATGCCTCCGCATACCGGATTGTGTTCTCACGCTCCAGAACGCCCCAGTGCATTGGTCCACACACGCATCGATCGTACAGGACTCGCGCTCCACTATACTTCCCACCATTCACTGCATCTCAGACTTGAAGAACTGTACCTAGTTTTTTAAGGGATTATATCCGTAAAAGTGACGAGTGGAACAGAAATGGCAAATTAGTCCCAGACTCTTTCGGATTCACCATTGATGTGGCCTCTTTCGTGGGTCAAAATTTTTCAAAAAGATTGTTGCGTGAATAGGACAGTGTATTTTTTTTGTAGGGGGGTGGGGGATTTACGGCTCATGTCGACATCAAAGGTCATTAGAACCCTTAAAACTTTTACAGGTAGGGAAAATGCAGTTACGCACTAGGGAGAGCCAACATGACTTTCCCCGCGTGTGGGACTCGCCGAATGATTGAACCATACCCACTAAATACCCTCCTGTATTACAACTCAAAACTCAAATCCCAACATATCGCAAGGCTTTACTAAAAACATTTAAAAAAAGGAGAGGAAAATGAATGATACCCTAGCCCTAATAGCGTCGGGATCGAAAAGAACAAGAGGTGTCCAAGAGAGGTCAGGAAAGAGAAAGGAAGGAGCATTGCACAAGTGGAAGTAATGCCAGACTCAGCTCGGGGCCCTGTGTTCGCCAAACACGTACTTACTAGATGTAAGTCCCATGGGGACAGGGCAGTGTAAATAAGTATTTGCCGAAGTAAGTATGTTCTTTTTAAATTCGCGTGACAGACTTATTGAGAACAATAATTAAGTTTGGAAAAACGCGTGTCACAAGTACATGCTGTGAATTTCGAACTTTTACGATATACATCATTGATAATAGAGATTACTTCTGTATATCACGCATATTGCCAGTTCTTGCCAGAAAAACTAAATTTACCTTATTATAATGGTCAGTAGTATACTCGACCTTAGTATTACATATTTAACAACCAACACTCTGGAAGGAGGTCAAAAATGAAAAGGCGAATTTCTGCTTACGTTTTGACGTCGAATACGTCTTCCTCAGGGCATCACTATAAAAATACATACAGTGAATACATAAAGGAAACAGGAACAAAATCCACTCACCTCTCTTGCACTACCATCCTGCTCATCCCTATCACTGAACTCATTGTTAAATTCTCTAACCTGCCTGCGGTATTTTCACATTGTTGCGTCACTTTCGTGTTACAAAATGGGTGCCAAGGCCCATTAAATTTCGTATCACACAATACAAAAAAAATATCATAAAATACTTTTTTTTAATATTTACTTATAATATATAAATATTAAAAATTACTTAATAAACATAATCAGTTTGAACACAAATTCTACAAATAAATGTTGAGGGATATGTTGCATTACATACCTTGAAAGCTAAAATTTTGTCGAATAACGAAAACCTTAGAAAGTGGGAATTTGTGAGAATGTTCGAGATCTATCTACCGTTTCCACGATTCCAAAGTACTTGCCAACCCCATCTATCATCTTTTTTATGGCCATATTATATTCATAAATGTCTGCTTTGGACTTAAAAGCCCAAAATGTGAAGATTTCAGCATTAAAATTATCCGTTACCACGCGATTTCTGTATCATGGCATCTCACTATTGGTGAGCACAACAATTTCCGAGCTTAACAATGAAACGGATCAGTCGTAAAATGTCAGCTTTTATTGTTCTAATATTAAACACCTTAGTATTTTCTTTCACACAGCAGGTAGTTCTCGTAAATTTTTCTGCTTGAAGTATGAATTGTGTTTTCTAAACGAACACTGAAAATTGCTTTCGATTACCACGTTCACAAGTGCAGTGTGCCATGCATATACAGCACATTAATGAGCAACAGTTTTATAGTCCTTGAGTGAACACGTTACTTAGAGAATCGATTTTTCCTTCTTCAACACTCTGTATCACATTAGCCATCTTTCCTCTACATTCTTTTTTGTCGCGTGGAATAAAAATACGTATGATGGACATGACATAGTACATACAATGAATGTAAAGAAATATTTCCAGTTTTCTTCAACAATTAAAGTTCATTGTATAATAAATTGTATAATGTCGTAATTCAAGACTTACGACATTTAACGGACGAACAGCACATATTTTAACAATATTTGTTATAATTTGAACCACGTGACGACGACTTCAACACAAAGTCGAAACGTAGTCAAATTTTAAATTACAAAATACGTAACGTTTGTCCGCAAAAGTTAAGAAGTCTTGAATTATTTATTTTGAGTTTTCATGGAGTTTTTATACACTAAAGCATCTAATATTATCCCCAATATTTCGGATTGGTTCCAACATCAATTAGCGTATTGTAATCACAGACAAATATTTAAAACAAAATAATTTTTTTGGTATTATTTTTCCCGTCAAGACATTTGATTTTATCTCGATATTTTCCACAGTTTTATATTTAATTTTCATGATAGCAATGATCTAAATTTACGGTACTAAGTAAGGCTCTAATAACAAAGGGTTGGCGAGCGCTAAAGCCCCCATAAAAAATAGGGTATCATAGAGCCAAACACTTTTCATGTTTTACTTGATGAAATCAAAAATTTTCCATGTGTGATGGAATAGTTTTAGGCACTTAAGTAAAGGACAATTTTTTTACAGTATAAAAAACACTTTTAATTTGTAGCTAACAAACGTACATTGGCATTTTAACACCATATAAATGGAACACATTATTTAATCTATATTAATGAAAGTGAATTATTTTGTATATCGCTGTCACGGTAATCGGACAAAAGAATCAACAAAATTATTTGACATGTCAAAGAACTCTTCTTAAGGGCAATTGCAACAAAACTGGAATTTATGATCAGCTGCAAGAGGAGGAAACAATTTAAATTGGTTGCTAATCAGTAGATATAAACCTTCACTTGTATGACTGTTGATTATGAAGGACTATTAATGTGTCTGCCGAAGTTCAATTGAGTTACGTGAGACAGACAATCCACTGAACGTACAATCTACGTGACCGAATCGTTGAAGCAAAACTATATAAAGTCTGAGAACAACATTATTATCAAATACAAAACCTAAAAGTGAAATGGAAACAAAACAATTCAGAGGTCTTAACTATGTGCTTTGTTTATTCACCATTCTGTGCAGAGTGCATTTTCCATCTGCCAGGATTTTAAAACAACTCGTTATTACATTCGAGAGCAACTGTGTAGCAACTAGATCGAGATATATAATTTAATATCACAAAAATAGAGAAATAACTAATTAACTAACAAATTAATTTACAATATTATACAAGAGCCCCAGGCAATGTCGGGAAAAATAAAATACAATTATGCAGTTAAATTTTCAAACTTTTCTCTCCTAGTAGGACTTATTTTATTGTAAATTAGTTTTCGAGAACTAAAACTAATTTTCTAAACAATCATTTACGTCGTTGTAAATATAGACAAATTAACGATCTTATAACTCGCAGCTATATAACTCGCAGCTAACTTTTTATCTTATCTAGGAATTTTTGCTGAATTTTTTGAATCCGCCTCTGCCTTAGGGCCCTTGATCGGAATTGATGGGATGGTCCCTTGCTTGCTTCCGGAGAGTAAATTAGTTTTTTTTCCCTCCACGTGGTCATACGCAGTTTGTACTGTTTTTTGACAATAAATTTATTTATTATTTATTTATAAAGATATTTTACTCCAAATACTTTTTTCGTCTTCTTTATAATGTGATTAATTTTCTAATATTTTGAGAATTAAGAAAATTGAAAATGTGCTACATAATGTAAATTTATAAATACATAAAGGAAATGACATATAAACATATTAACTAGCATTTTTGTTTTGTAGACAAACCCCAAACAATATTTACAATTTTTGGGAATTGTGTTGTCGCTCGTTACTTGAAAGATTCGCTCGTTACTTGAAAGATAAATATATACTGAAAGTTACAAACAAAAGTAATATATTTTAATACAAGTTTTAAAAAATTCTCAAATTAAGATAGTAGCTCTACAGATTTACTTTAACCAGTTTCTTTCGTTGTTTGCAATTGAACACATGATTTACACATTAATATCTCACTTCACTGCATAATTTAGGTTCGGCATGCAGTTAAATGTCAGAGTAAAATATATTCTGGGGTGTATTAATTGAAATCCCAACTTCCTTCTCCAATACCCAACTCTGCCAATTTCGGTACGTTCCTGTGTTCGGATAATTGCGGAACATTAATCTGAGCTCTCGACTATAACAGCAATTAAATTCAGTAGTTTAGCCAATCCTTATTCGCCTGGGTCCTGTTAGTAGTGTTCTGTTGTTGAGAAACATCAACATCTTACATCTTGATCACTCCGAAATCTATATTTCACATTGTGGTTTGAATACATTGAAACTTTTAATGGTTTATGTACTTTGGATGTTGAAGCGATACAATTGTAGAATTAGTTGATGTACAATAACTTTCTGGGATGTATTAATACTAGTGATGTGTATATTTCGAAATTGTTTGATTACGATTTCAAGCTACATTTCATCGTTTTTCCTACTAAATAAATTTAAATAATAAATTTATTAAATTTCCTATTTCATTACTTTTTACTATTCTTGTCCATAGTTATGTAGGTCGTTGGTTATGGAGTATTGGAACATAGGATTAAATAACATAAATGAAATATTAATACATCGAAAATTAATGGTATATCGGAATGTAGAATAAATACTAACCTTAATATGGATTGGGATGGTGTTAAAATTTTAGATCTTGAATCATGTTATTTTAGAAGAAATACCTCAGAAATATTACATACTAAATCTCGTACCATACGATGAATATGCTAAATGATACCAATAATTTATCACACATTTATAATACCATGTTTACTAAATAATACAACCAGTCTTTTATAATTTGTTAGTTAAAACTTATATAACTTTTTAAATTGTTATGTAATATTGAAATGTGTTTACTCGTATTTGGTCATGTTTTGTAGATCTCTTTATTCCGTGTGCATTTTACAATGTAAGCCATTTCGGCATGTGCATGTTTTATTCCTTGACCATGTTAAGTCACTCCTTCACCTCTCCATTGGGGACTCGAGAGGAGGAGTTCACATAAGTTGGCTCTGTGGAGAGTGTAACATCCGATGTGATATCGCGGGTAATATTTATATTTTTAAACACAATTGGCGCAAAACTAAAGTAAAACACTAGAGAGTAAAAATAATTCTCAAATTGGGAGTAATAAGGTTGTAAGTACATACGTTCGGTACTTGAAACACTGAGAATTGCCGTATATGTTTACTTTTTCTATCTCGACGATAAGATGGTCGAACGGCGTCACAATTTTTGTGAATACAGTACTTACCCATTCCTTTTTGTATTTTTCGAGTAGTCGAAAATATATTAATTATTCCTCAAATCAGAGATAACTAATTGTATTAGTTACACGTGTTTTAGATATTTCTATTATTCCACTGAATTTGCAGTAAAAGTACTAAGCGATACAGTACTCTACATCCTTTTTGACTAACTTCATGTTATATGCACTGTCAAACAGCTAACTTGAACTTACGATCAACAGCGCTGCGATTGGCAAAAAGTGGAACTATTCGAATATTACAATTTGGGTACCAAACTCTCAATGTACGAGAATACGGAAATCGGACTCCTTTCACTCTAGCCTCCATGACCTCGCTTTGCCATGGCAGTAGTCATTCATGTGTTAGTCACTTGATGAAGTCTCACATGAGACGAAACGATTTTATGTGAATGTTTTAATATTGTGTATATTGTTGAAGTACTTTAGTTTCAAATCTTTGACAAGTGATGCTGGGCTGCGCATCTAACAAGAAGTGTGTATACATGTAATGAATTTTCTGCAATATAAAGTCGTTTTTACTTGCAACGTAAATAGTAGCTCAAACGTGTATCAAACTGATTCAGCAATCTAGGTCATCTGGACAGTAAAGAATTAGTATTAAACAGCTTAAAACATTACAAAACTATATTTCCAATGTTACGGGACGTTAACCTGTTTTTTCATGGTACACGTACTGGACCTCAAAGAAGCAGTTTTCCTATGCGTTTGAGGATTATTTTGTTGAAGTTGGCATTATTTTTCTTTTTACTTCCCTGTCCAGCCGCGTTGAATTTTCCCAAAGTACTTTTGCAAGAATTGAAGTATACTTGATGGATTATCCAATAATATTCAAGTGAAGTAGAAACATTTACCATCGCACTCGTGACCATAGCCTTCTAAAGTTCCAGTTTCCTCCTCATCACGGGCACTACGATGGTCCGCGAGGATGCTGTCGTGATCGATCAATACATATCAACGGCCTCCCAACACTGGTTCCGCAATTTCCCCGAGTTAGCTCGGCCTATTAATCTCCTTACGTCAATTTGACTGATTTCCCTAACGCCGCAGCTCGGTCAGATGTTTCGAAATTCTTACCGTATTCGAGGCGCTAGCTATCACTGGTCGTGATCATTATTCAAATCGCTCTTGATTAATAATCGGATTAGTTTCATTAAAAGACTTTGAACCTCTTCAAAAGCTAATCTTCTTTTCGAAATCATTTCTTAATTTTTCTAGTATTATTCATTAAACAATCTAAGAAATTTCTCTTACGAGCTTAAATCATTTGAACGAAAGAAATCTTAACGAAACGTTCTAAGTACTTTTTTGTGAAATATCTGTCTGTAGTGGTAAATGAAATATGCCTAAAGGATCATGAAAAATCTGATTACATGATTGTTTGACGTAATTGTTTTTACCACAATGAACATCGAATTTATAATCATATTAAATACATTTTTATTATTATGCCATATAATATTCGTCCGTCATAAGGTTTAATTATTTATTTAAAATTTTGCTTGTTTTCTCATAATAACCGCGACATATAACGGTATAAGAGTGTAATTTGCGTCGACTCCCAAAGTAAGCAATGGTTTCCAAACACATAGTCCTTCTTGAGCACCATTTATATACATCATTACATGTATTTAACATCGGGTGAACGGAAAGAGTAATGAATAATATGGAGTTTGTGCTTAACTACTAGTACTGTATTACTTGAATTACAGTCATATGTGTTCTATTAGGGTACTCGACATCAAAGCTATTCCTATAAAAATATATAAGGGAAAAACGGAGAAAAACCCGGGCCAGGATGGCATGAGTGCATATTCATGATAACTGCTAAAAACGCTTCAAAAATGCAAGTTTTTGTTTTCGTTATCTGTGCGTGTGTATGCATAAATACATACATGCAAAAATTTACATCTAAATACAATGTAGTACATGTACAAACACTTACATACCCATATTTTAGCGCTTTTCATTGCACTTAAATTGGTCTAAAATTTAAGATAATGATATTTTCTCGTATTTTCGCAAAAATTCCTGAAACGAAGAATTGCGAAAAATGGTTCCAACTTTGAGCGCTCATATATCGGTTTCCGTGCGTCTGACGAAGAAATTATTAATGAGCAAATTTGTTGAAAATTATATCAGCTAAAACTTTTAATCTTAACTTTTTTTGTATCTTCCGTAGTGTTTGGGATATTTACAAAAAACCGTTTTGCGACCCCCTCAGGGGGCCTCACCATTAAAGTGACCGTGAAACCTAACTTTCTGCCATCTTTCGTGTCTGGAGGATTTTTGTCCAAATTTTAAAAAATCAGCTTTTATTCAATGTTGTATTCACAATGTGTAAATATGATAAGTTATACAATCCTATTTATCAACAACCTTCCAAGAACAATTCATTTAATTAGAATAGCATTTCTCTTCGATATCGCGACCTGTCTAAATACTTGTGCTTGTGCCGTATCGATTTCTCGAGAAACGGGGGGCGAGGGGGAGAGGTGTAATTAAGTGGTTCACCGAAGTAGAAGTGAGCATATATTGCTGTACGGCGCTTCTTGTAACTGGGCTGTCTAAATGACATGTGCTTCCATCTAAGGGAAACACGTCGTACTACATGACAGGTTAGCTTTGGGAGGGGGGTGGGGTTAAACGATGCTTATCTTTCACTTGTTTTGCATTCGTTCAAGGGTGTACAAAGTGTTACACGTAGGCTTCCGTTTATTTTGAGAACTTGTAACGTAGTGAGAATATTTGTGCTTAGATGAATAATGATTTTTTTGAAGACTTGTTCCTGTAATACCGAAAGGATGATTAAAGTTGAATATAACCCAGTTAAGAGTTATTAAAGTCGAATAGTACTGATTTTTAACTCGGAATCAGTATGTTTTTAATATTAATTTTTTTTGTTATTTACAAGAATATTTTAATACAATGGGAATTGTTTATGAATGAAATGAAATTCTTACGAGTTATTAAAAGTGATATTAAAAAAATTATGTTCAGTACGCTAAGATGAAAGTTCTGAGTTCGAATCGTCTCTCATTTTCGTTCAACATGATATAATTAATCTGTGTTGTTCATATTCAAAATAGTTATTAAAACAGTAATTTATTTATTGTGTATTATTTATCCATTCATTCATGATAAACGAATCATCCATTATACCGTTTAAATTGATTCATATTTGAAGAATGGTTTAACTTTGCGAAGGTTTATTTGAATAACTTATTAATTATCCTGAAGGGCAAGTTAAATTCCATACTTTTATGTTCTATATTAAAGTTGTGACACATGTGATAATTTTCAATATCGATTCCATTATAAATAACCTAGAATTTATTTTTATACCGTTGCTTCAGTGGTTTAACCTATAAGATCCTGTTCAACTTCAAGATGGTATTATTCAAATATTATCCACGTATGTTCGATAGTTTATTACACTAGTCAGTAGATAATACTTTAGGGCTAGGGTATCTTTCATTTTATTTCCTCCCCCAGGGGACTTACATCTAGTAAGTACGTGTTTGGCAAACACGGGATCCCGAGCTGAGTCTGGCTTTGCTTCCACTTACTTGTGTAGGGCTCCTTCCTTTCTCATTTCTGACCTTCCTTGGTCACCTCTTTTTCTTTTCGATCCCGACGCTATTAGGGCTAGGGTATCTTTCATTTTCCTCATTGTTTGTCCTCAATATTTTGATGTATGTTTGAGATATATTGTAATTCAGGAGGGTTTTCAGTGGGTATGGTTGAGTCATTCGGCGAGTCCCACACGCGGGGCGAGTCATGTTGGCTCTCCCTAGTGCGTAACTGCATTTTCCCTACCTGTACTAGTTATTAGGGCTCCAATGACCTTTGATGTCGACATGAACCGCAAAGCGCCACAAAAAAAAAGATAATACTTTTTCTTTCATTAAATTAAAAATAATCAGGACACTCAAAAACAGTAGCAAAGTCGTTCATATTACCTTAGTGAACGTTCCTACATTGTGTCCTAAGTATCGGTAAAGATGATTTAATGATACACGTTAGATATCGAACAAACGCGCATATAGCTTTCTGGTAGAGGAAAAGCGGTTCACGGCTCGCGTCATTTACGGCCGCCAAACGATGTTTCTCGAAACCGTGTAACCGTGTAACAGGATTTATATATATGGCTCAGAAATGATGTCTTCAGGGTCAATTTCAAAAGGGCTATGTTTTAACAACAACAAAAAATATACAATATATATGGCGGGGCTTAATACCCGTGCGCCTTAGAGAGGCCCTAAAATGTACCGTGGGCTGTGCATACTATACCCCAGTATTCACTTTCAATGAACGAAAACACTAACTAAAATTTAAAATATTTCGAGTATTTGGAAGGTAAATGATATCAGTAGCGGAAAAAGAAATTAATAAGAGTTAACGAGTTATAATACGAATTTTTTTTTACTGTGATGGCTATTTTTTAAATATAATTTTAATTTTTGATCTCAACTATTGTTATATTNTCATTGAGCACCGTTGGGACCCACGGAAAAACAACGGTTAGGGCAAGCGCGCTAAGCATAAAAAGAATCTGGTTGGTAACTGTTAACCTGTAGCTTCAATCTACTTACTCCATGGAAGTGCTTCCCTGAACTATGCGCTGCGTAGTGACCTCTATTTTTGAGCTCCCTGCTCACTGGGTGTTCTTGCAGACCACTTACATTTTATTAATATTCTCGTTTCTTCTGTTTCTGACTTCACAAACAGAGGAGTATAAATGGAAAACGTTCCAAGTGTGAAAAACATTTTTTACCGGTGACATAATAAACTGATTAAACACTATAATTCATTATGAAAAAATTATGAAAAAAATCATCGTACATTACTTGTTTTATGTTACAACTAATAGTATTTTTAAAAAATTAAATTTTGTGTAAATTTAATTTTTTTATTAAAACCGTTGTGACTGTATTATAATATTGTCTTGTCTTTTACTTTCCTTATTTTCTTTTCTGTTTCATTGCAATCCTGAGATTCTATGACGTTTTTTTTGTTCTACCTTTATATTCTCTTTCTTTTGTTGTATTTGCCTCTTCCTTATTTTCGTATTGTCCATGGAGCATGCTCACCAAATATTTGCCTTTAATCAGATATAACATGTTAATCCAATGTAACATGTTCTTAAACATTTTATTTACACTCAGACATCCAGCTAACCCGCAAAAAAGCAGCTTCTTTTTTCACGTTATTTACCACTAGTATACAACAATATCATTTTCATATTTTCCTTCTTCCTTTGATTTCTTCCTCACTTTATGCCTCTTCTAAGCTGCTTTTGGAAACTGCCGTTGTGACATTGTATATTTGTCCATTTCTTTTTAAATTGCTCTCATTATATTTAATATTGTAGTTGCATATTCTCCCATAATTTCACGACTAGTTTTATCTCACTTATAATTCTTCTAATGGTCACACGTTTCACTGTCTCGTCTACAAGTACATACGTCACCGTCGTTTAATTTCATTTTCTTGAGATAACTATTGAAGTCACCATGACCCGTATCGTGTATCAATACTCCGCTTGGTCTAAACCACTATGTATTGCTCTCTGTGACGTCTTCAATAAATTTCTATAATCCTCTATCCTCTGTAGCTACCTCCAATCGCATCTGCCTGAAAATAATTACACTTGCATGATTCTATTTCTACGCTATCGACAGCCGTGGCGCAAGTTGTGGCGTCTCCGCTCCCGAAGCACCGCTTAGTGGAAGAATGCCCGTTCAATCCATCCCCAGGGTCGGATTGGGTGATGATTCCATCTTAAATTACCGCCGTCTACTCCAGACCAATATCTGTCTGGCACCTTACATATCACAACCTCTCGTTTTATGTGTTTCTGTAGAAAATAAGGTCTCGCTCATATCCCACTACTTCATAAAAGTAAATGTGAAAAAGGAATCGTGATAATAATAATAAATGTATCGTACTCATGTTTGGACTCATGACTATAAGGAAGCCTATTAATATGATAATTCCATCTCTCCTTTCTTTTGAGTTAGTACTGTGGTGTGTTGGAAACTGAATTATCCTCTAGGGAGCATAAAGTATTACCCTTGTTTGCATCATTAGAGAGCAAATGACACTCGGGAGGCAAAGTAGCTCACAACACTCCTTAACTGCACGATTAATTAATTACCGGTCTAATAAATGCAACAGTTTTGCAGGAGTTCAGCGAACTTCTCAAGGAGTTAAGTCATTTGCAGATTCCTCAGCCTTTTCATTTTGACGAAATATGCTTATTATTTTATAATTCTTACATGCCACTCTTCTTCTGTAGTTTTCAGCTCGAATGAACTATGCGGGTTTGTTATCCTGGGGAATAATGGGGATGGTGTGAGGTTTACTGTTTCCTGTCTTCTTATTTTTTACTTTGTCCTACAGAAAGAGGTATCTGTAAATATACTTTCCGTGAGTAGCTACAAAATGAAGTACCATTGATGCAATAGACACGGAAGAAAAACGAACGCTACGTTCCGACAGAAAAAGCTAGCTAAGTGTTTAAGGAGTGTATTCAGAAAATTGGGGGAATAAGAGAAACTCTACGTATACGGTAGGAGATGTTTACACTCTTCCTCTCTGGCAGGGACAGACGACTCCCAGTGCGGATGTGATATGCAGTGCCCAGAGCGGAAACGCAAAACAGTGTTTGAAATGTATATAGTTCCTTGAATTGCTAATGTTGCAATAGACAAGAAGACTGAAGTCAGTCGCACTAAATTTAAAAAAACAAAACGTAGCCGAAACTGACATTTAGGGAAATTAATTAACAGAGTTGTTTCGGTAAATTTTCTTCAATACATTAAAAATAATTCAAGTTAATGAAAAACAGAAAATAAAAACACAAAATGTCACTCCCATATCGGACAAAACATTTTTCGGAGTCCAGCCTTCCTCTTACGTAGATGATGATGCGAGTCTTCTCTCTCCGGTTAACGTTCACCGACCGTTAGATGAGAGGAATGAAAAATAAGAGGGACATGAATTCTGAAGTATATTACCTCATATTTATATAAGACAATATCAATTTACATGCAGAAGAAAAAACCACTTCTCTCAAAATCAGGATGAACTAAGCGAGCTTCTTATGATACATCCATTTCTTCTCTTTGTCTCCCCTCCCGCGGTAAATTGCACAATAAGTAATTTAATGAATGTTTTGAAGTTAACTTTTTATGAACTCTCTCCATATATGTAAAAACACGTTAATTAAGTTTCATGTGTTCTCAACGAGCCTCTATCCATGTCGGTTTAAATAGACATTAATGAATATATATAT
>NNCF01135622.1:6788-23424 GCA_002313205.1 Laupala kohalensis | reverse complement strand
ACTGTACTGGCGTTAGTTTCGGAAGTGAACTTAGAATTGGGTACGTGGGAGGATTTACTTGGAGTACATTGATTTTGTAATATTGTGTTCGTAATTTTACCAAATTCGGAGAAGTGAGAACTAAACAAATTTCCGATGTCCTGTGGATTTGAAACGATTTTGCCATCGTTTAGTGGAGAAAAAGTTTCTTCGCGATTTTCAGAAGTTGACGTGTAATTTTTAACAATATTCCGCTTGTCTTTCATCCGGTTGTTCGATTTCAGTACCTGCCTGTCGTTTTCCATTACTTTAGCTGCAGTGACTACTCTTTGAAGAATGGTCTTATATTTACGAAAATAATTATGGAATTAGGGTGGTTGGTTTTAGCGATATGAAAGATAATATAAACGGCGTTTGTTTTTTAAAGAAATTCTTAACCCTATGGGTGATCCATCTAACTTATTTCTTTGCGTTAATTAACTTGCGTTTTATGGGAATGTTAGAGTTGTAATGTTTTAGAAATATTGAGATAAATACATTTAATTTGTCGTCGGTGTTTTTGCAATTGTAAACACCTTTCTTGTTTCTTCACTCCTTGAATTTATAAATATTGATTGATTTGTGTCATTAAACTTTCTAGAAAACTTGTAAAGAATTTTAAGTAGTTTTAGTTTATTATTAATAGTCAATACTTGAGCAAGGTATTGACTGTATCACTCTATCCGGCGATAAACACTACAGAAAAATACGAGACTCCATTGTTGACTATCATTTGATCTAGCAATGTTTGAGATGAACCGGAAAGGCGAGTGGGGTCGTTTATCGTAGTAACAAGATTGAAGGAATCAATAAGATTCTTGAATCGATTAATTGGTGAATGTGAAGAGTCGGATGTACTTAGGAAATTGATGTTGAAATCGCCAAATATAACGATAGATTTAGTAGATTTATGTGTGATGTTTTAAAACAATTTTAAAGTTCCGAAAAATATGTCAAGGTCTGATTGAGGAGGTCTATAAATACACAAAACAATGCCGGTATCGGTCAGATTAACTGCAAAATATTCAAACACACTCTCTGTGCATAAATTCCAGTAGCCTGTCAGTGGAGAAGATAAAATATCATTACGAACGTAGATAAACGTACCTCCGTGGGGATTTTTTCCTTTAAAATTTTCCCGTCAGTAGGAACTTCCTACTTGATCATTAAAAATAGAGTATCGTTGTTGTTAGTTGAAAGCCAATGTTCTGTGAGGTATGGCAAATCGAATGGATTTTCATGTACCAGAATTTCAATGTCTGTCAATTTTTTGAAAGGGATTGGATATTGTGATAAAATATAATTATTTTCTTTTCGCAAAGAGTTTGTGATTCACGAGAAATGGAATCGACGTTCGATTGTGGAGAGGAATTTGGTAAGGGATGGAAACGGGTAGACAAGGAAATATAATCAAAAGTTAACACTATTAATGTGGAAAGCATAGGTTTAGAAGAAAGTGAGATTATTAATAACATTTTCGATGCTCCTCAAGTCCACGATCCGTAAACAACGATCATTCCTTCAATGATATAATAAAAGGAAGACACATGCACTTGCATCTAAAGGTATATCNTAGAAAACGATCATTCCTTCAATGATATAATAAAAGGAAGACACATGCACTTGCATCTAAAGGTATATCAGGTTATTGTAATCGTAAATTGACAAGGTAAAAAATTGATTAGGGGTATAGTGTTAAGGAAATTACCTTAAAACTAGAGGTAACTCTTAGATCTCTCTAGACACAGGGGTTTAAACTGAGAATTACATTCTTCTAGGGCCTTATTGTACGTGACTTTTGATACCCGAATTTAGGTANGGGTTTAAACTGAGAATTACATTCTTCTAGGGCCTTATTGTACGTGACTTTTGATACCCGAATTTAGGTAAAATGTGTTTCGGCAAAACTCTTAATATGATGACCTGGTGTATGGAGTTATGAATCGGATTTAGTTGTAAGTATATGTGCCATCTTTTCATAACATCGTTGAATTCTTGTGCTACATATTTTATATCCTGGAAATTATTAAAATGTAGTCTTGAGAATAATCACCCATTTGAGGAAACGAAACGTCGAAAATATTCATGATCTGGGCTATTATGTTCGTAAGAAAATTTGTTTTGAATAACAATTTTATTCACTTTAACAACGACAGGTTTCGTATCAAAATAAATATTTCATATTTGAGAATTATAACAATTTTGAAATATATTGAGATTAACATAATCGAAATTAAAATGAATTTTTAAAAAACTACATTTATACATCTTAGTTCTACAGTAACTAATTATTGATTCTGTGACCGCAATTCGCAACTGTCATATCCCATATGTATTGGTGATAAGTAACTTTACTGTTGCAGGTGGCCCTGACTGGAGCGTGTACAAGGAACACAACCAATCAAAGCCAGAGAGTGGCTCTTTCATTCCTTCTTCTGTTCTCCCTGGTGGTGAGCAATGCATACAATGGTGTCTTCTTCAGTTTCATGGCGGCTCCACCGAAGAGAAGTAATCCAAATACGATCTTCGACGCTTTCTCACACCTCCAGGCGATTAATTCCTTTTCCTTTTACGACACATATGATGATCCGGATATCAGTGAAGTACTCAAAATACTTGCACGGAAAATAAAAATTGTAAAAATGAAAGATTATACTGACATTGTGGAGGGAATTTATAAGGATGGAACTGAAGGCATTCTGTACGGAGAATTTATGCATAAAATCACGAATTCTATGAAGAAATTCCACCTGAAATCTGGAGGAAACCCTTTCCATATTGTTCCAGAATACGTGATGAATCCAGGTCATTCCACAATCGCAACACGTAAACACTCACCAATCGCAGGGACTATTCATTTATTTGTTTCGCGGGTTGTGGAGTCTGGATTGTACACGCATTGGATTAATCAAATGTTACATAGTATGGCTGTGAGAGAAGTTCTCTTACCTAATGATGACACTCAAAATGCGAAACCGCCGAGTCCTATAATTCTGAGGTAAATGGTAGGAGCGTTTAAAATTATTGCAGTTAGGTTATTTCTTGCCCTGATTGCGTTTTTTATTGAAAAGTGTTTTCGCATGAAAAAGTGTGTTTGGTGTTAAAAAAAATTGTGCAAAGAATTTTTAGTGTTTTATTAAAAGGATCAATTGTGGTCGTCTGGCATTGAAGAACACCGAAATATAAGAAAGAAGATGTTTGCTTTGACTGTGCTCAACTGATTTTAATTATTGAATCTCCATTTCTTGTCATGTCAAACTCTAAATTATAAAACAATGGATGATAGGAATAAACATGCATCGTTTGAAGAAATCTCTGAAATAGTAATGAAAATTTATAAGAAAAAATAAAGAAGTGAAGGAGATGAAAAGTAATGAGATGTGCACCATTTATTCTGCCGTTTTCCAATAAATGGTGTTTAGAAATGATCCTGCAGGTAACAGATAAAAGTACACCTGGACTGAACGGACACCTCTTGCGTGCAGGTGCGCCACACGCTTGCGCAGTTCGTCAGAATTGACGTTCCCGCCTTGAAGATATATTAAATAGTTATTTAGTAGCCTGTTGTCCGGCGGCTGGCAACATTGAGTTATAACAGATGTGTACTCCCTCGCAAAAGGGTGGTTTAAAATTACCCCACCAAATTGCTCCAGAGACCGGGCACACGAAAGGCCATCAAAATAAATTCAGAATTCTTGAATCAGAGAGCGTGGCTGTCGCTAGACCATGACAGTCGACTGACGATGAACGTTCATCTGTTTTATGCTGCTTCTTTTACGAGAAACGAGCTCGAGGAAGAAAATACGTATTGTATCTCATAAAATTCGTTTTATGCCAATTTTTTCATATTGAAAATTTAATCTAGAATTTACATTGTAAATAGTATGATTTATTTCTTAATTTCAAGTTATTATTAGCAGAGCAATCAAAGCTTCCGAACAATGAAATCTTATTTTTTATAAGCTCCAATGAGATTGATTCTACTTCAACAATAGGTGTATATTTTTTATTGAAGTGATCTTCTTTGCATTCATTCTTGTCACAAAACCTGCTTCAGATTAACCAGAGCAGGCGCTGTGTCGAGAAAAGCTGAATCTTCAAGCAGATTTTCAGTGTGTTTGTGTGAACACTGTTCCTAGGAGCCGGCTGATTTTAATCTGTGTTTTGTGTTGAACAAAAATGGTGCCGGAACCCGGGATGAAGCTAGACCTTTAGATTTCGGAAGATTCTGTTCTTCAGATGAGTATATAGTAGAATTTATTGAATTATTCTGTGAAACTAACAAGTGAAAATTCTTCATTGTGTATCCTTCACATACCATCTCAGGTTGGACTGTTGATAATAGAGAATTGATTAATCTTATACTCTTGCATTTTAGAAACTTAGAACATTTCTCTGCAAGTTGTTAATGTTTCATAATTCTTTGTTATTTGTTTGCTTTTTTGTATAAAACTTGAATAGACCCTTGATTGTCATTCAAATGGAATCCCTTGTCAAGTTGAGTTGTTTTAGCAATCTTACTAGTGCATGTTATTATTACATGTGATTACTCCTTACTCTTACAGGTTTTTTAATATAAAAACCAAACCTTAAAAAATTTGAAGTGTGTAGGCATCTTAAAAAGAACTTTCTCTTAACAAGCTACAATCAAGTTAGAATACATTGAAATCTAACTGGTTGAGAAGTGTTGAAAAGTGTTGTTTAGTTCCTTGTTCCTTGTCTTGAAGGTATTTAAACCATTTATTGTCATCCGGTTGTACGTCATCATGCCAAAATGAAAGAAAAATTTTGAATTGAAGTTATTATATATACAAAAATCCCTTCACAAGTTGTCATCATTTCTTGACGAAGGTGAAGTGTCATTAACTGAAGCTGAGAACAGGTTAGCTCATTTAGAAACGGTCTGGGTTGAATTAAGTAAGCTGATGGGGGAATTAGATGTTATATTGAACCAAGAATTGTTATCTGAACTAGAAGATTTGTATCTTAGCGCAAAGGATAACATTACCTCACTTATAAAAAAATTCAAAAAATGATAGCTCTGTAAGCTCTCAAGAACCATCACAACAAAATGTTTCATCTAACGGTTTAATCAGACTTGCTCCAATTTCAATACCCGTTTTCTCTGGTCGGCTAGAAAATTGGACTAGGTTTTTTAATTTATTTTCTGATTTAATTGTAAAAAACAGAGGTTTAACGGATGTTCAAAAGATGCATTATTTAATTTCATCTTTAAGAGGAGATGCGTTAAGATTGGTGGAAAACTATGACATATCTGACCGTAACTTTACCCTGTACTGGAACAAACTTATTGAAAATTACCATGACGTTAATAAATTATCTATGAAGCATTGTTCGGAAATAATCAAAATGTCTGCATTGAAATCTATAGGTTTAAACGATATGAAAAATTTCATTTCAGAGTTATCTTCTCATATCGATGAAATAAACACGTTACAATTAGATTCAGAATTGGAAAATATATTATTGCAAACTATTCTTTTAGAAAAATTAGACTTTGGGACGAGAAGGGCTTGGTTCATGGAATTCCCTTCTGGTTCTAACGACATAAAAATCTTAATAAAATTTCTTGAAAAACGTGTCAAGGCGTTGGATATGTCATTGGTCTCTTCTGTAATTCATGATGACAGTCAACAAAAACGCGGACCAAGGGAGAATATTGAAAGAAAGCAAGTAGTTTACCATGAGATTGATTCGACAAATCATAGGTTTCCTTCAAAATGCTTCTTATGTTCAGAAACATTTCATTGTCATTATTTTATCGTAGTTCAAGAAGGTACGACCTTTTCTACGACAATTGTGGTTCAAAAATGGTACAGCCCTTTCCACAACATTTCATTGTCATTATTTTATCATAGTTCAAGAAGGTACGACCCTTCCTACGACAATTGTGGTTTTAAAATGGTACTGTCCTTTCCGAAACATTTCTATTCAATTCTATCATCGCCTATGATGATATCTAAATGGCACACTAAGTCCATTAAATGGAAATCGGCCATGTTCATTTTATGCCAAATGAAATAAATTCAAAAACTTTGTCAGAAAGTATCACACCCTCGTCACCTTTTTCTCATATTTCAGTGGACTTCACAGGACCACTAAACGTTTGCATGGGTTTACCCCTCTCAAAAGCTGTTGTAAAGGTCTATATATCTGTTTTTGTCTGTCAACTTCAAAGGCAGTGTGTTTGGACTTAGTTGAATCCCTCAATACCAAGCATTTCATAACCTGTCTCACCAGGTTCTCATCCCGGTTCGGTTTTCCTAAAATGATCATGTCTGACAATGCTAAAACCTTTGTCAAAACTAGTAGGGATTTCTCAGAATTTCTAAGCTTCATCTCAAGGAAAGAAAATCGAGAAGAAATCGAATCAATGTTGAGTAACCAAAATACTCAGTGGATTTTCTCCCCTCCATACAGCCCGCATAGAAACAGCCTTGTCGAGGCAGCTATAAAATCTATAAAATATCATTTGAGATGAACCTTGGGGCAAAATGTGATATCCTTCCTAGAATTACGTACATTGCTATCCACAATCGAAGCCTGTCTAAATTCTCGTCCGTTGTTTACCCGGCCTACAAATGATGATGACGTGGAAATTATAACTCCACAATACCTGATAAAAGGCCATCCTTTAAAAAAATTACCTTTCACCCAAGACGACAAAAAATGTCAAAATCCAATGCAACGATACATGGCTTTAAAAAACTATTTAAATTATTTATGGAAGCGTTTGTCTGCTGACTATTTGTCAATACTCCAAAATAGATCAAAATGGCAAACAGTATCCAAGTAACTATCAGAAAGTGACAAAGTTATTTTGAAAGACTCTCCCGTGCCCTTCGAATGAAAAATAGCTAGGGTTGTTAAGACTTTTCCAGATCAAAATGGGTTAATCCGCACGATACAGGTCAAAACCGCAAAAGGAATATATACGCGTGCCGTTCAAAGGGTTTGTTTGCTACCAAAGGAGTAAAAAACTACTGTAAATTCATCTCCCCAGGACTAAAGAAATTGACATTTATGAAATAGTTGAAAAATCTCGGGAGGCAGAAGGACTTCTGAGTACAATAGAATCACTCTAAGTAATTGCCATTTAGTAATTCTGTGTAATAAAAATTCCCTTAAAATAGGGCAATTAAAACAATCTCCAAATCCTTTAACTTCGAGCCAATAGCTTATGTAGGTAAGTTTATACCGGAAAGAAACAATTCTTTACCTTCCTTCCTGGTCCCGCAAATGCTCATTTTGCCGATGCGAAAACGTCAAGACCTTACGTTCGTGGTCAACGCATTATCAGTGCGTAAATTCTTAATTATATTCTGACAATCTCAACGTCCTCTCTTCATCCCGAAAATTACTTGTCTCACTATTCTAACCACCTATGTTCTCACTGGTTCTCGGTCAGGACTTCAAACCCCGGCCGTCGGCCCATATTATGTTTCGAAATGATCCTGCAGGTAACAGATAAAAGTACACCTGGACTGAACGAGACACCTCTTGCGTACAGGTGCGCCACACGCTTCCGCAGTTCGTCAGAATTGACGTTCCCGCCTTGAATATATATTAAATTGTTATTTAATAGCCTGTTGTCCGGTGGCTGGCAACATAGAATTATAACAGATGTGTACTCCCTCGCAAAAAGGGTGGTTTAAAATTACCCCACCAGATACCTCCAGCGACCGGGCACACGAAAGGCCATCAAAATAAATTCAGAATTCTTGCATCAGAGAGCGTGGCTGTCGCTAGACCATGACAGTCGACTGACGATGAACGTTCATCTGTTTTCGGCTGCTTCTGTTACGAGAAACGAGCTCGAGGAAGAAAATACGTATTGTATCTCATAAAATTCGTTTTATGCCAATTTTTTCATATTGAAAATTTAATCTAGAATTTACATTGTAAATAGTATGATTTATTTCTTAATTTCAAGTTATTATTAGCAGAGCAAACAAAGCTTCCTAAAAATGAAATCTTATTTTTTATAGGCTCCAATGAGAATAATTCTACTTCAACAATAGGTGTATATTTTTGCTGAAGTGATCTTCTTTGCATTCACACTTAAGAAGACGCTGTTCCTAGGAGCCGGCTGATTTTAATCTGTGTTATGTGTTGAACAGATGGCTTTAGTAGTACTTAGTATCGGCAACATAAAAATGTGAACGTTATGCAATTAACTTGTGTATTTTTCAATATGACACGTTCGAAACGTTACTCAATTCTGGTGTTCATTGTTAATTTATTCTCGATTAAAGATGTCAATTTACGAGCAAAACTCTTGTCATTTGCAGGAGGATTTATTTTTCTGCTTTAAGTGATCAGCGATGGACAGTATTTTCAATCGTAAGTGTATAACAAGTGTTTTACGATATATCTTTAGATGACATAAAAACAAGGGTAAAAGCAAAGTAAACCTGAAAATAAGGAGCGCATATATACACTAGGTGACGTCTACTTTTCAATGTATCTTATATTTAAAAGCGGCTTGTGCGCATTGCTTTTGATGTAACGGGAGAAGCCATCGATGTACTGTACTTAATGTAGTTTCAGCGCTCGAAGTTAGTCAAATCAAGGAGGTGTATTATTGTTTTATTTATTATGATTCAAATTAATTTATAACGTAACAATATAATTCATAACAAAAATCTGAATGAAAAAAACCTTATCTGTTAATGGTGTAGTATATCATTAATAACAAAACCCTAGATGCACTGTACTGCGTATATCTATCTCTAGTAGAATGCCGAGCTCCTTATAAATCGTTAGTAGAATATTTCAGTATTATGTAAGTATAAACTATTATTTGACTAACACATACAAGACTGACCATTTTTGGAGGTAAATAATAATTTAAAATACATTGCTGCTATAAAAATACTATATATATTAAATATAAAATATATTATATTAAATGTTTAATTTTTATACCATTTATACCCAATGTTAAGTTATATAACTTTTATGAGGAAAAAAACATGTGTGTTGTCTAATATTATTTGTCTGGATAATAGGTACGTACAACACCCACTGAAAATATAACGATAATTTTAGGTAACAAAAACACCAAAGCAATGGAAGTCATGTATACTACAAATATTAAAAACATAATTTTTAATTGCAAATATATAACTTTCACAAATAATCTTTTAAAAACATCTAATAGGTACCTGACTTTACATATTGATAATGAGATATTGAATCTATTTTTATTAGTTACAATTCTTGCATATCCGTTGCGCTACCATTTACGTTCAGGACGGTTCTTAGACAAATTCAGGAGCCCTGGATTGTTTTGAATGGCTGTATTTGGTGTCTTTGTAATTGCGCCTTCCAAGTCATTTATCCTACATTATTCATCACATACTACTGTACTGTACATTGTTAAACCTCCTTCTTAATTCAATGAAAAGAGTCATTCCCAATTTCTCATCTCATCAGTCGATCCACTTGGTGAAAGTCCAAAGANGCCTCGAACGTCTTTTAGAAAATCCATGTTGCTGTCGTCTAATTGTCCGTTATTTTCTGCCAAATACTTTTTTGTCGTATTATTATTATCTCTAATAATTTCTCCATACAAGCTTATTGATCCATACGCCTTTGGGTTACCTGTTCTTTGTCCTTTTCTTTGCGTAATACTTTAGCTTTGCAATCATATCCTGTCTTGGAAATGATCCTGTGTTCAAGCCATCCTCAATAGTTTTATTAGTTTTTCTCTAATTACAGTGTACTTTATCTTGATTAAGTCGCTAGTAAGTCCATCGTAACTTGGGATTTCGCTTCTACTGACCCTTTGACTTTCTCATCCACCTCATCATAAGTAACGTCAATGTAATCTTCTTCATGCACTTCTATCCTACTTCAAGTCACACTGTAACGTCAGCGCCAAGACATTCTATCAATTTGAGAAATATTAATATTTATTCGCATTTCCTAAACCGGACACTGTTAAGAAGTTTACAGAAAGTGGCCGGTCGGCGCTACAGCGCAAGCGCGACGAATTTGGGACCCACCATAAGCCTCTTTAGTTATTGAGGTATTGTTTGAACGTAAACCTTTCACTTCCTAAGGAAGGTACAATTGTTTTCGGAGAATGCGGGCTGCGACCATGACCCAAGCGAAGTCTTCTGGAATTTAGGTGTACCTCAGAAAAGAAGAATTTAAAGACGTATTGAATGATGTACATCGCCGGATGAAGAACAATGAGACACTCTGTAAAGAGTGCGCGCCGGCGCCAAGATGGGACCGAAGGTGGCTTGCCTTCGCGATGGAGACACACGGCGTTCCTAGAATCCAAAGGGGTGAACAAGAAGAGTACTTGCAAGGTGGTATGGAAGACGCGGTTATTTGCTGATCATGTGATTTCCTCTTCAGTATATATTTGGAGGAATGAAGATCCTCGACTTTTTACGTGGGCGTAGAGTCCGCCGGCATTGAGATGTGGCCGGGCTAGCATAGGTCGCGGAGACCAGATGTTTGTTAGGTTGCTGCGGTAGTGTTAATAAAGTCATTACTAGTTGCGAGGGTCGTAACTTTTAACAAGTAGTTGTTTGGGAAAACAAACTTGTAAATTTGGAGTTTCATTTAACTTGAAGGGTTTACTATTTAGTTGTCTTCAACTAATTTTATCTAGGTATAATTAATTATTTCTGATAGCATAACTTGTGTAATAACAGATTGTTATATGATTAATAATTACGGGAGTTTGTCTCCGTTTGTAAATTCAGATTTGTAGTTAATTTGTATTAAATCATTATTTATTGTTATTACACGTGTGTTTAATAATAAAATTGTTGTCAAAAAACAGTACAAACTGCGTATGACATACTTCCAATGCTACGTTGTATATTATTGTTGATGCCCAGTCAACGCTCTCTTCTATTATCCTAGCAGGTATCTAATGATGGCAAGATTTCTTATTTATTAAATAACTTTCTTTAAACAATCTTTATTTTTATTTTTTGACTACATGTTTCTGCCTTTCTCTGGATGCTAATAATGACCTCTGTATGTTACATTGCATTACCCTAACCCTTACGCCTCAACTGGTTTAAACAAATCATTCCGCTAACTGTAGTGTAACGCATAAAACTTGAAAATTATCCTTGCTTATTCACTAGTTGTTATTAAAAATTCTGGTATTTTAAAAAAAGGAATAGTAGCGTTGTATTGATATTTTTCTACACGGGGCGAAGAAAGGTAGGAGGAGGGTAATAGGGGCTATTGTTAGTAGATAAGTTTACTCGCAACTTTGCCCATGTGGAGGTGTTAGTAAGTAATACTAGAAAGAATTAGTAAACTAGGAGCAGTAGAAGGTCTATACAAGAAGTGTACACTTTTCAAGTGTCAGAGTATTATGAACTGGATATTTAAATTAAAAAGCTACAATTTTTTCCTTTCTTATATACGTAGTATATAGAAAAGTTAGAAATCGTAAAAAAATTCGAAAACAAAATTTCGACTTTAAAAATTCGCTTTGGCGATTCCGTATTGTCACACGAAGAAAAAATACTTTTTTAATTAGTTCCAAAAAACATTTTCAACAAATTTTCTTAAATTTTCTGTACGTAATGTAAAAATTGTATACATTACATCAGCATTAGAGGTATTTGGCTTATAAGTTTGATATAGATGCTACAAAATATATTCCTTCTGATACGCTTACACATTATTTTACAGTTGATAAAATCTTGAATAAAATTTAGCCGTTATTATGAATCAAACATGTAATAATAAATTTATAATAAATTTGTCGTCAAAAAGCAGTACAAACTGCGTATGACAACATGGAGGACAATAAACTAATTTACTCTCCGGAAGAAAACAAATGCTCTAAAGCAGAGGCGGATTCAAAAATTTTAGCAAAAGTTCCTAGATTAGAAAAAAAGTTAGCTGCGAGTTATAATACATATATAATGTCAATATGTTTGTAATTTAAAGCAAATATGTTTCTAATTTACATGTACATGTTATTATCGAACTGTATATTATTCTGAGTATAGTGTTTAAAAATAATAAGAGTTAAAAAAAAACTAAATTCAGAATTTATAGTTACATTTAACACGCTTGTATACAAAGCCTAGAAACCTGTATAAGAAATACGTCCACCTGAAGGAAAAACGGAGAAAAACCCGGGCCAGGATGGGGCTACAAAATTAATGTACACAACCGTGCGAAAGTTGAGTACACATAAAACTAAATTAGTATGAGCTGTACCGCAACACAATCATGAAAGAAAATAGTTTTTGAAACTGTTATAAGTTATTTAAAAGTGCAACAGCAATGGCGTAATAAAGTACAAGACGGATTTAACTTCTATAAAAATCAATAAATTCTTTTACAACGTAGAAGCAACAGTGCAAGAGGTAGTTTCTAACCGCGGATTTGAAGATATTCAATTTCATAATATCTTTTAAATTCTTGGGCAAGGATTTATATATAACGATTACCAAATGATGCGGTCCTTTTTGGCAAACAGTGGTGGACACTCTAGGCCGATGAATATTACTACTATTGCGAGTATTGTGTTCGTGAACGACACTGTTTCGTATCAGGCAAGGGTGGCACTTCCGTAATTCTGTCTTAACAATCACGACCGTTTCATAAATATAAATGCAGGGAAGTGTTAAAATAATTATTTCCATGAATAAAGGTTTACAAAAGCTTTGGGGGTGAGATTTACAAATTATCCGAACTATCCTCTTCTGAATTCTGAAAGTTTGAATACTCTGATCGGAATTACCCCACAAGGTAATGCCGTAACGTAAATGGGAGTAAACGTTTGCAAAATATACGCATCGGGGAATACGTGGACTAACTGCGTTAAATAAAGTTCGGAATGCGTAACACTATTTGCTTAATTGGGAAATAAGATTGTCAACGTGACAATTCCATTTTAGATCGTCTTGAATATGGAGACCTAAGAATTTTTTATTCATAACAGTTTTTAATTGTGTTCCGTTTAAAGAAAGACAAACCTGGGGTAAAGTTTTTGTAATACTATTGTGAAATGACATAAACCGTGATTTGTCAGCGTTTAGTACTACAAAAAAATCGAATGTCCGTGACTAATGTCAAGGTTTGGTTTTTTTCTGTTTGCGTGCAAAACTCTATCATAATTTCGAACCGCCCGTTGTATTGTCAACAAATTGGGGACTAATATATATCAATGTGAAATAAAACATCTGCTAGTTAATTTCAATACTGTCTATTTATAAAAATGGCTCAAGAAAAATTAAAATATCTCGATTTATTCGATAATAAATCACCAGTATTATTGAAAAGTTTCCAACTGCAAAATTATCCTTATGATGTATAATTTATAGGCAAAACAATATTTCTATATGCCCCAACACAAAAAAAATCATTTTATTTTTACAAATTGTAAAATCAAAGAAGTACATTTCGAGAAGTAAATGACTGTGATTTGAAATTTAATGATTTGTAATTTGGTATTAATAATCGTATAGAACTAATGTCAACTGTCCACAACTTACGATAGCATGAACGCTAACATCACACATATCTCTTAATTTTTCCTTGCATATTAACTAGTTGTAGTCTGTTTTTAGCAGGCGTTCTTCAACTAAACTTAGTTACCGTAAATTAATGTATTAAATATTTTGATATTGTTGTTCTTCAGTGAAAAAATATCTTTAAAATATCGTTTCAGTAAATTGAATGTATAAAGTACATCAACGATTGACATAAACGATGATAATGTTTCCAAATTAAATACCTAAACCCCTTCGATGGAAATATTCCCATGCTGACAACAAATGATGTAGAAATAACATTAAAGAATACTGAATAAAACACAATATGATATATGCAGAAGAAAAAAACTGTTGGATCGAACATAAGCATTAAATGAAACCTAATTCGAAAATATTTGCTACATCAATCATGATACGTTTAATTTTTAATATTTAAATAGAAATTTAATGGGGCAATACGGGACTACAAAGAATAAGTTTCTGAATGTTTCAGAATAACTGTTTATAAAGACAATAATGAAGATAATTATATTAATTCATATTAGTTTTAATGAAGATTGATAATACGAAACGGAGATTTTCCGGGATGAGGTGTGCAGAGAGAATGTGCGGTCGACTGGTGACGACTGGATAATGCGCGAGTCCGCAGCGAGATTCGACACGGCGTGGCTGCTATGATGCTGTGTGATGATGCTACTGCTTGCTAAGCCAGTTATGCAGAGTGACTGATGGCGAGTGAGAGAATAACAAGGAAGAAAAGTTTGTGCTCTGTGTCTCGCTATTTCGAGTCTCGCGCTGTTCGGTCGGCCGGTCGACGGCGTGAATATTACTTAGTGTTACAGAGGTTCTAGTACATTATTCTGTTGGGGGAGCGCGGTCTCGTGGGCTCTTATATAATTAAAAATTAACCATGAATTTTAAATGAGGTTTGAAGAAGTTAATCACAGAAGCTTAACATTTAAGAGTTGTCACTCAATATGCACTTAGAGTGTAGAGTCCACAGATTATCCACTTGTCTAATGACATGATATCAAAAATGTCTGAACAACCAGTAATACTTTTATGTCCATCATTTGCAGAAACTTTGTGGACATTAAATGACGTATGTTTAAAATTTGCACGTTTCCGTCTATTGAAGGTATCGATAGTTCCATCCAAAGAGAAAGATATTATTAATTTACAAGAAAGAAAGAAATTCAATGAAATGGCCAATGTGATAATTCTTATTTCATGCCCAGTGAAAATCGATTGTATAAATGAATATGGAAAAATAATTCAAAATGACCAGTATTAATTATGTTTGGTTAGAATCACAGATTATATTAGGTACAGAAGGATCTCTTGTAGCAGCGCTCCACTAGCAAAGCGCATAACTAAATAGCCTCCCCCACCCGTTCAACTGCTTGCTCGCGTAGTGAATGATGACGTTGGCGGCAAGCACATGGTCTTCATGTGGCTACTGCGACTAATTGAAGCTACACGAGCTCTGCTTGCTGTTGATTTGCGTGTGTTTCAGTCCCAATCACGCATTTAGAATCGCTNGTCCGAATCACGCATTTAGAATCGCTGCTTCTGAGTTCCCACTGCAGGTTAACTGTTTGTAGGCTGCTGTAGAATATAGCAACGGGTACTCATTTAAAATTATTTGATGTACTGCGTTAGAGAAATACGCCTGCAACCGGTTTTCCACGTTTTAAATTTCCTGTTAATGGGGAAAGGTATGTTATATTTCTAGTGCTTCAGTAACTTCAATAGACTCAAGTTGTTGACTGTTTATTAGATTTAAATGAAAGATTGGCTAGTGATTAATATTTTTACAGAATATGGTTGTTATAAACAAACAAAATTTCTGATATGAAGTGAAATTTTTGCCAATAAATATATACCTATATTTTTATCTTAAAATAATTTACACGAATAATTGTGTTAATGTTGCTTTTTAAAGTTAAAGGGACTTGATCACGATATTTTGTGAATACGTGAATTACTTCTGCATATTAATATTTACTTCCTTTTCTGTCAAATATTAATTATTGGTGGATCTGGTGTAATAGTTTGAGTTATTATTAAAATGTTTTGCCTTTAACTACTGTAATTTTGTTAGTGCTTTTAATTTTTCGTTTTCTTGTTATATGTGCTAATTTAGTGTGCTACGCAAGAATTCTAGAAAAAAATTAAAGTAAGCAGTCATTTGTCGATAGAATCTTTCTCTGTTACCTTCGAAAGGTTCTGTATTTATGAAGTTTCATTAATATAGTACACCACTAAGCCCACATGGAACTAGACTTTTCAAAAAGGTTACATTCTGATATGAACCATACTTCATTTTCATTAAACTTAATTAATTTTTTGAAGTAAACATAATGAAATGCTAACACAACAATATGAACCTGTGTTCTTTGGGAAGGTGCCTCACTTCAAAAAATTGTATTTCTGTTCTTGGAGGTGTGTTTCACAAGAAAATACTTCATTTGCTAATACTGGAGTCTGTTGGTGATGTATTTTATTAGTCTTATCACCAAGAGGTATTCTTGTCTTAAAAAACAGTCATACAAAGATTAATTTTAATACATCTCTTATAACACTGAATTTCTCTTTTAGGATACTTAATCTGTTAATGTTTCCATAATAGTTCCCAATTTTATTAGAAATTCATGAATGATTTTAAAATTTTCTTTACTGTTGAATATACATTCCCTATCTCTTCGTGAAACTGAAATGACATCAAGCCCAGAAGTGCAGCGTTCTTCACCAACTAGATGTGAAACTCAATGTTCGTGTTTTAAGGAATTGTGTGCGCGCTGTCTGAAGTCAAGTTGTCAGCTATTCACATAAGTTAGAAATATTCACCAAACGAGTTCTAATATTATTATAATAATCCGCATTAATAATTTTTACTGTTCAATAGTGAAATTATTTCATGAATTTTTAAACTTTAAAATAAATTTAGATTTTTGTTTTACTATTTGTACGCATTCGGGTAACTTCGACTTTATCCTGCTTACTCCACTTTTCTTCGCTTAGTTAAAATGACACAACCTGTTCTGCGAGTTGCCGAAATCGTGGATTAAGGTTTGTTTTTCACTTCACGAATACTATATACA
>NNCF01135621.1:96643-113358 GCA_002313205.1 Laupala kohalensis | reverse complement strand
ATAATTCAAGAAATAATGTAATAACATGATTTCTTGAATTATCTTATGCTTATTATATAATGCTTTCTTTCATAGTTTGGTAAACTAAGGGGTGCTGCATATAAAACTCAGGTACANAAACTCAAGTACATCTAATGTGATAGGTTAAATACAGATTAAATTATGAAAATAATAAGCACAAATAGATTTATTCTGGATAAATATCAACTTAATGTTGAAAAGTTGTTTTCTTATGTATCACTAACTTTTCACTTAACTGAGCTGCAGCAAGTATATTTTCAATCTTCTAGTACTACTCACAATAAGAGTACTACCTTAAATGGATGAACCTGTTAGTGATAAGATAGCTCAATTGTTGCAATTAAACTCTTTAATATGTTGCCAAGCAACTTGAAAACCTTAAGAACAAGCTCTAATAACTTAAAATATAAATTAAAATTCAGTAAATAAAGAAGTTTTTTAGGTTTTAGATTGTGATTAGTTTATAGTATGTTTGAATTCGTTTTGGTATTTATATACTAAACAGAGTAATATATTAAATTCTGGCCCGGGTTTTTCTCCGTTTTTCCTTCTGGTAGAGGCGGATTTATCATACAGGTTCTCTAGGCTTTGTCTAGGGGCGTGTCTATTGTAACAATAAATCGTGAATTTAGTGTTATTTCAATTCTTATGATTTTTAAACACTATACTCAGAATAATCTATAGTTCGATAATAACTTACATGTAATTTTTTGCTTAAAATTACAAACATATTGACATTCTATTAGTATTATAACTCGCAGCTAACTTTTTATCTTATCTAGGAATTTTTGCTGAATTTTTTGAATCCGCCTCTGCCTTAGGGCCCTTGATCGGAATTGATGGGATGGTCCCTTGCTTGCTTCCGGAGAGTAAATTAGTTTTTTTTCCCTCCACGTGGTCATACGCAGTTTGTACTGTTTTTTGACAATAAATTTATTTATATTTATAAACAAACTTTGTAAGTAAGTTATCCAGCCATGTGTACAGGTAATTTTATTTATCTCTCTAGAATTTATATGCATTTGTATTATCATATATACATGAATAATTACTTATGTATGTACTAGATAGATAAATATATATTTTTATTTATTATTGTTTTCAATATGTAATTAAGTAAAGAAGTACATGAAAGCATATTTTGATTTGATACAAAACGGATATGTTGCCTTTTTGCTGCAGTGGAATCTTACAAAATAATTCATATTTAATTCTAACCTCAAGTATTTTTCCTAGTCTTATAATTGTAGAAATGTCTTGTATTGTTTTAACAATTTTAATGACAATAACAGTGATTGATAAAGTAATTATGATTGTCAGTCAGTAGCATACCAACAACTAAAGAGGCTTGCAGCTGCAGTCGTTTTGGAGGCCTCTCCCATTTCAGCTATATATCAGCAAGTTTGCATGCTCATTTAAGATAATGTAAATGAATTTTCAATTAAATTTGGAGTGGTATTTAATAATAAGATGAGATATTTTACTATTAGTATAAAACTATAGTGTATTTAAATTCAATATTCTGTGTTTTTTATTATTATTTTTGGTGGCTCTTAAAGGACTGGTCCCCAACACCCCTGTGCGCTACTGTTTTACAGCCCCCATCTAGGTACACTACTGTCCTCTATATCATTAATTCAAACATGTTTCCATGCAAATAACTACATAAATTCGAGATTATTTTATGAAAACTACACAGTGTAGAATTCCTTATGGTAAGAATTAAATCATTAAGACATCTGAAATTGGCATAAATAAGAGAAGTTACATGTATTTATTCTTATTTAAACAGCAGCGTACGACAGCAACTTAGGTCTGTATGACTCTTGACATTTCTCTGAAGAAGGCCACAGCACGATGGTAGTTTTATCCTCTAAGACGTGTTGTCCTGGACAAACAAGTTCATACTGACTCTGGCTGCAGAAGCTTATGTTTACAGATACTTCACACACCATTTAATAATGATCCTGAAATATTTATCAATGGTGGAATACTTAACACCTAATATTTTAAAAAAATAGACTGACTTTTAAATCACGAGCATGTCTGAAATTTAGGTCACATTGTATGAAATTCTCCTATAATTTTTCACCGCACTTTTATCAACTCTTCGCTGGTCATTTGAGAAAGATATTTAACTTTTTCCAAGGTGAATTCACATGAATTAAGAAACCGCTGTGCTCAACCGCCTTATGCCAACTATATGTGTTTTGTTTCTTTCTGGGGGCCAGAGATTTTACATTTATTCAATTGGAGAATTTCTTCTCCAAATTTCATCTTGAAAATGATTTTTCAATTTAGACTTGCTAATAAAATGTATAACAAATAAAGAAGTAATGGTCAACTAACTGTCCATAACTGGTTAAACAATGTCACTACCATGACAGACTTCCAATGAGTAACAATCTCTCCTTTAACTCTCCATATAGAGGAGGCTTTCTCTCATTGTCCATAATACTTCACTATAATGCAAAATATTGGAAACATAAATATAAGTCCAGTCTGAGATATATGGACTATTGACTAATAACAAAATATTTATTATTAACAAGGTTTTCTCCTTCATAAATAAAATTTAAAGTCATATAGGACAAGTTTTATTTTTCACTTAAACTAGCATACCTAACAATTAGTCGATACACAAATAAAATGTCAAAAATGTATATTTTATATTTTATTAAGTACTTATTTCATATATTAAATTTTTTGTCAATTTTATGTAATAATTAATCCTGAAACTTACCTCCAAACCCACAGAATCCAGTTTCTTTATAATCTTTACAAATATCTGGTTGATAATCCCATCGTACAGTTGCACGAAGGTTAGCAGGGGCACGAATGGGTCCTTTTCTTACCTTAAAAATAAACAACACACAATCAATACAAACTTCTGATGAATTATTCCACTTAAGAGGGAAAATTAAAGCATTTTGATCTGTAATAGTCTATCAAATAACAAAATTTGTTGATGAGAAAATATTTTATTTTACTGATTTTTCTGAAGACAGTCAGCAAGATATAAAAAATTAACAATCAACTACAAATGAAAAGTTCAAAACATTGGAACTAGATGCTTGAACAAAAACACAAGCAAGAAACACAGTAACGTGACTTAATACCCAACAAGACTAATTCCTACGGAACCTGATCAATAAATCTTCATATTTATAAGTTCTTTACCACAAATAATTTAGAATAGACTCTTCTACCAAGTTCTTATGGGCGTGAGTCCAAAAAGAGATTTTTAAAGTTACTGACTATGCAGTAATTAATTAATAGAATTGTAAGTGAAGCTGAATTACATTACACAGGGTACATCATATTTTCACTAATATACAATAAAAACATTTAAGGGAATGTTATAGATGAAATCAAATATGAGAAAATTGGACAAACTCCTCCAACATTCCTCCTACATGGCCAAAAACAGGTAAATTAATTCACTATTCCACTCACAAATATTTCATTGCTATTGTGAAAATGAATGAAAGATGAACAAGGGACCGAAAATCATAAAGAAACGAAAATCTTTTACTACTTCAACTCATGTTTAACACATCAAACTAAAAAGTACACATCTGGTGTGAGTGCATGAGACAATGCAAACAATATGAAATGTAGTAAATAAACAATGAATACAATAATAACAGGAGCACCAACACACATTCAGTACAGAGGTTACTTGTGCAACAAATGATATTATCATATCATTTGCCCTGTCTAAAGAGTATTCTGAAAAAGACATAATACAATACTTCAGAAACTTCCAGTGTAGTCACTACAAGTCAAATATATATGTGATCACTCATTTAGAACTGCTGCCTTGGAAACAATATTTATTCAACTCAACAAAAGTAGATGGTATGTTCAATTTTAACTGTTACAAAACAGTTTACTTTCAAAATTAATATGTTCACTGGACACCGCAGAGCAAGATCAGTCTGCAGAAGCTGCGGATGGAAACGACAGTTCCCAAAAATAGTGTGAAGAAAATTTTAAAAGGAGAATGTGGTCTACTTTATGAAGTACATATTCTATTTGAAAAAGAAATTTTGGCGCATAAAATATCCTACATTTCTGAATTAGCCTCCCCAACAAGACTGATGCTAAAATACATAATAACAACAAAAATACAACAAGTTTTAAAGACCAAAATCCACAACGCTCAACAGCAGCTTCTGTATTTCATGCATTCATCTCACATTAAAACTCGTTTTCAAAACCACAAAAATAAAAGAAATATTCACCATTCCACTTGATGCATTCCCTTGAGCAGTGTCTTTCTTTTCATAAAATTGGGTATAATTATTCAATCCTCTATAAACTTTATCATCTTCTTTGCCTTTCAATTCCTGGGGGGAAAAAATCATAAAATAACAAAATTACACAAACAACAGAAACTTTTTCTTTTACTGACACCAAAACAAACACAATGCAGAACAAACTTAATCGGTAATTAGGGTCAGGGTTTCAGTTCAGATTTTTTTATTGTAGTATTTGTAAATGGGAAATGTAGCGTGCTATTGAAGCTTATTTACATGGAGTGATAGGAAGTAGGAGTTGTGAGCCGTTTAGCTGGGTCTACCAACAATTTGGCCCATATGAAGGTGTTAGCAATAGTAAGAGATAGTGATACTAGGAGTAGTAGGTGGTGGATAGGAGGAGGAGGATTTGCTTTTTAGTCTTTATAAGAACAGGGACATTATCAAGTGACAAGCTACAAATTTTTTCTGGCCCCACCAGGAGTTGAACTCAGGATGACATGATGGTGAGCAAGAACGCTATCGAGCCACTGGAAGTGCTTCAGTTCAATTTGGTAATCAATGAAGAATATAATGAAATGTCATTAAAAAATTTCCTTGTTTTAGATGCACATAGTAAAAAAGACGGGGGTGGGGGGAGAAATTTTCAAAATGTAGGTTTAGTTTGTAAAAAACTGGAAAAATAGATAATTTACTTAGATGAACAATAATATTTTGTCAGTCTGTTTACATTAATAAGTAGATAAAAATTCATCTTACAAATAAATACATAGCTCAACATGGCCAGGCTCAGAAAATTGCTAA
This sequence comes from Laupala kohalensis, assembly GCA_002313205.1. Classification (NCBI taxonomy): domain Eukaryota; kingdom Metazoa; phylum Arthropoda; class Insecta; order Orthoptera; family Trigonidiidae; genus Laupala; species Laupala kohalensis. The sequence continues at coordinate 108,271 of NNCF01135621.1, read as the reverse complement.
ATAATCGAACACTTACATGAAGTACCTATAATTACCAATGAGGGGACTTTTCAACCACAAATATTGAGATTGAAAGGTATATTCCTCAGACCACAAAATTCAAATCTAAACAAAAGCTAATGCGAATGTGAAAAGATTATATAGAAAAACAAAAAGCAACATGAAATTACAATTTTTTTTACCATATTCATATAAACTTGAATGTATCCACATTATTATATTAACATTTCACACGAGGAGAAATATATAAATTACGACTTACACAGTAAACATCATAATCTATCAATGACATAGTACCCATTGTTAAATCATCCTGGCCCAGGTTTTTCCATGGTTTTCCTTCAGGTAGAGGTGAATTACATTTATAGGTTCTCTAGGTTCTAACCTGGGAATAGCAGTCTCATTAATACTATTTTAAAAATTAATCATGAATTGTGAGTTATTTTAATACTTACAATTTATTAGCAATATATTCCGAATACTATTTTTGATAATAGAACTTATTTGTTAAGAAACTTTTTCATTTTCTATTAAACTTAAATATTTTGGCATTCTGTGGGTATTATAGTAAGTAGCTATCTATTTTTATTCTTCTCTGAGGGGGACACATTCCAAGATTTTGCCATAGGGCACAAAAATAATAAATCCCCCACTTAATCAGAATTCACGGGATGGTCCCTTGTTTGTCTTCAAGGAGTAAATTAGTTTATTTGTCCTCCATGTCGTAATATGCAGTTTGTAACATTTTGACAGTAAATTTATTATTAAATTCAGAACTCACTTTATTGATCAGAAGAGATTTCTCAAATATTGCTTGAGCATCTTTATCAACCTCTGTCTCAATCTGCACCTCTGAGGTTGCTCCCATGTCTCTTGGTCCTTCACGTTCAGTATTGCGCTTTGACCTATATGACACACTCACTGAATACATATCATCCTCACTATCACTAGCAGTAATTTTCCCCATTTTCTTCACGTTGTTGGTCTGGAAAATAAAATAAAACGTAAAATTTCAGGAACTAGAAAAGAAACAATCAAGAAATGATGTAGTATCCATCTGTATTTTCACTGTGGAAATCATCTGACACCTCTCACAACACAACATAAAATCTCACCGACTGATAATTGGGATTGTTATCATTGGATTTTTTGGCTTTCCTAACAACAGTTGTTTCATCTTCACTTCCATCGTTCTCTGTAAAATGAAAATACCACATTCAAATCATTAAATTGAGGTTAGATTACTTAACTGGTAAGTGATAATAAGTACACTGACCCTCGCTATCACTTCCTTTACGTTTTCTCGTGCCTTGCTTTCGTATATTCCTCTTCTTGAAGCCAAAACTTGAAACTTTTGCTGTTTCTTCCGACATCGTTCTCAATCTTGATCGAAAGGTAAACAAATAACTCCTTTCACCTCGGGTATTCAGGGAGCGCTTGGGCAGCGCGCAGCCGCACTATTAAAATGTGTTAAGTTGGAAACCCTGTATCTACAACCAGTCTACAACTCAGCTACAACTCTACAACTACAACCCATGGAAAACGTGCGATGCAGTGTGTCTCCATTACACAGTAATACAGAGAAATTTAAGAGTAATTGTGGTAAAACATCTACCCATTTGATTAGGCTAGAGACTAATACCCGGTAGAAGAATGGGTAATATAATTTTCTCTGTCGTGTTCGTTCTTTTATTGTGGACAAATCCTATATCAAATGTTTTTCATGTAATATAATTAATTTCATGTAATATTTGTCTATAATTATTGCATGTTATCGCAAGTTAATCGCCCACTTGGGCCATCAATTGGATGGATTATCTTAGACCACCATAGGTAAATTGAATTTTAAGAGTACCGGTTTCAAATGATTATACCTCACATAAATTCCAAATAATGTGAAGTGTAAAGCTCTATTATGTGCTAAGTTAAACTATTTTTCATATTTGAAACTCTGAATAAGAGTAATTTAAATTGCTGTATTACTGAATGGCATATGAGAATTTTGAGATGTAGTGGTAATAGAATAAATTACTATTTCTGCTGCGAATTTTATGAATGAATTGCCCAGGAATTCAAAGCGTCTTAGACGTGTTTGTCCAGTTTGGTGCAATTTTTTGTGGGAATCATACTAACTTGCCATTTGTTGGTCTGCTGGTGGAGGTTCGAAAGATCTGAATGAGAGGGAAGTGAAACTGCTTTTCTCAGTTAATCCACAGAATGAGATCATTGAACATGAAGGAAATAAACACTTTATTTCCTTCCCCAAAATATGACTTGGCTAATGTTGGCAAAATATAAAACTTGTTGTTTGTTGTTGTTTTCTATTCCTCACCATTATATCTGCCGGAGTTCTTCAACCTACTCTGAGCTCAACACCTTTTTATTATGTTTCCACAGATTTCTCTGATCTGTAGGTGTTTCTTGTGATTAAATAATTGTCTTTGCAGTTATAGTCAGACTTGCTAGTCCTGCAGTACCTTTTCAATTATCGCTAATTATGACAGGGCAGAATTGATGCTCAGATTGAGGTTTCAATTTTTAATGATTGAAAATTAAATTTCTCTAACATTTCTGTTGTTTTGGATAATAATTTATTTATATTATATAAAAGAAATATTGATTTTCTACATTTACTGAATAAAAATAAATAAATATGAGGGTTCGGAGATATTCTACAGTATTAATGCCCACTCTCTTTTTATATTGTGGTTTCCTGAGGTTTTTTGAGCTGTCACCAGATCCTACACTTCAACTACTTCTATAATTTTATAATACTAACAATAATTTCAATGAATATAATGTAGGTGAATCGTAATAATTATAATAATAAACTTTTTAAAAATGCTTCTAAAGTATACATAAATATGATATCCAATTTAATGAAGCAATTGTAATTTAACTGACTTGTATTGAATATTAGTTGAAGAATATTATGATGAGAGAAATGTTTTTATTAATATAAAATAAAAAATTATTTAAGTTCTTATGCAAAGATATCCGACTAATGTATTAATTACATTAATTCTTAAATAATAAATTATGACAATAATTAATAAATAATGACAGACTGAAAAAAAATCGTTTATTGTTTGTGATGAAGAATCTGTTGATGTCAGATATATTCCTACAATAAATAATAAATGTTAATTTAATGCTAGAAAGAATTAATACTTAAACTAAAGATAGTTTATCTTGTATCTTGTTTCTCATTTCATATTTCCTTTGTTGCCTGTGCTGATAAAACTGATAAAATTTTTCTTTTATTTATTAGTCATGAACATTGAGATGTTTTTGTGGACTGACAGTGTTTTCATTCACTTTTGAATTTTATCAGTATTTTTGACAATGAGTTTTTATGGAAATTTGTTATACAGCAGGTCCGTGTATACAAGTGTTATGGAGGAAATATAGATGTTATTAGTGGCTGATAAATATTCGATGTCTTTCTTGGGTAATTTTTTCAATAATTCAATCCTGTGTTATGTTTGTTGGAAGTTCTTCTGGAATTCTTTATTTATTGAAAATGATTGAAAATATCCAACCAATGTAAAAATTACATGCAAATGTTCTTTTGAAGACGTCTAGTATTATAATATTGTATATATAATAAGCTAACCCACTTGTAATATTTATGTTAAATTGTTTGACGTTTATAGCTGACATTTCTCAATTGTCTCTCAGTCCTTTCTGATTCGATATTTCAAGCTATAGTCTTGTATTAATGGATGGTATAACCCATTGTATACTTTCAAAACTACGATTATATATTTATTTCCTACATCATGACATGATATTGGACTTGCAGAGATCACTTTGTCTAATAATAATAGTAATAATAATAATGGTTAGTCAATGTAGTTGAATGCCTTTTGTATGAAGTAACCTTATGATGGGGTAAGGTTCTGGGGAATAAGGCACTGCCAAATAGCAACTGAGTGCAAGCAACTTTTGACCATCCCATGCTTTACTAGACCTATAAATTACAACGTTAATCTATTTCTTACCTGCCTATTTCATGTTGCAGCTTATAAGGGACATATTTTCCAAATTTAAAAAATGTATAAACATTTCAACTGCGAGCATTTCTTCAATTNCGACATCTTAGGAACGGAAGCCGTGAACTCGGTTCTTCTCAGAAGAAGATAATAACGCGCGATTGTCGGTACGAGCTATTCCATTGAGGAGCTATTACACTTCCATGGCAACGTATCTAAGCAATGTGTTTTCTGAGGGAGTTACGTGCGGATTCAGCAAGTGAGCTTGGCGGGCAGAGATGGGGGTGAAACTTTGTCATCTCCCCTCCCCCGCCACGATAGTTCGTCTTTCGATAAATAACCAGTTTAGTGGAAATAAAATACATTTATGGCAGCGGAAGTATCTATATTGTTTTTAGCCGTGTACTTACATTTGCCTGGTTCTTTTGAAATGCAACTCTGTATACAATAACATTGCGCAGAATATAAAATCCTTTACCATACGGGACGAAATACAATGAAAAGGATAAGTAGTGACAAGTAATGCACATCCTGGTAATGCTAACTAGGAACAGGGTTCAAGACATTGTAAATCACATTTAAAAAATATTTAACTAGTTTGTTAACGCACTCCTTTATGTGTTTTACAAGGTCAAGTCAAATTTTTGGGAAGGGCGATTGTCCCATCAGTACCCCCACCCTTGGCTCCGCCACTGCATACAATTTATTATTATTTGTATTACGAAGTTCATGAATATTCGTGTGAAATCTTACTTCTACACGAAAGAGAATTAGCAATTTCAAATGGGCTAATTATAAATCCTTCAGCTCCCAAAAACAGTGGACTTTGGTAGCAAAATATTGGCTGGATTATTAAAAAGAAGTAAAAAAATAAAATCGATAGAAAGAAAAAAATCAAAATTCATGCAGGAGGGGGTCCAAGGGGGAGTGAAGTGAAGTGAAGTGAAGTGAAGCAAAGCCCACAATCTCTCTCCTCCCCAAATACCAAACTCACCTTCTTGTGGTGAACCCTGTTACTACAACTAAGGCTCTTGTAACTGAGTGTGGGTGGTATAACCTTACCATCTGTCGCGGGAGGAAATGCTCCGACATCGCCAGAATGGCCAAAGGCAGTCTGGAGCCTTAAGACAGTCCTGTTGCCAGACTTGGGATCTTTGGGTTCAGGGAGACCTGAAATTTTACTTATTTTCAAGGAGACAAATAGAAAGAGCTGGACTAATCTGTTGACAAATATTGGAAGGAGTACGGAAATAGCTTCGCTGTAAAGAAAACAGGGTCAAGTGGAGAAAAATAATTGACTCCCTATGTTCGTAATGTGATATGGAAAAATATGATGTTGCAGGAACTCTACTATTATCGGATTTTTTATTATAGACTCCTCACTTTGAACTGCTGTAGATGCCACAAAAAAAATCGTAGAAAAAACTAATTAAACCATTAAATTTTTAATGTTCTTCTGCATATACTCAAGTTTAAAAATGCTTTTAAGAATGAATAATACTGTAAAAAAAAAAGAAATGTTCCAAAAAACGTGAAATTTTTACCGTTTTTTTCAATACGTCGACTTTACTATTTTTTGTAAAATAAACTAAGAGTGACAAAAATAATTCTTATTTTTCATTTTACAAAATTATTATAAGGGCAATAATTGTAAGTTTAAACCGGTTTTATCTGTGAATGAAACACAGTTCCTTCCCTTCTGTCTGAGATACATCTGCTGAGCACTCACCTGCAGGTCATGACATTTGACTGTTCTGTGAAATGTTGTACACTGAAGCATTGCTCAACACTGTCTGCCAGTAACTATGAAAGGATAAATGACACATTTCCCAGTTGTGTGGGCACCACTCCATGACACCTGGATAACCAATGGTATCGGTATTACATGAAATAAAAATTCATCAGTGAAATAATTCTTTTATTAAAAATTTACTTGAAAATATTCTTATATTAACTAAATGCATGCATTGTCCGGTGGCCTAATATAATAATACTAAAAGTAAAAAAGAACAAAAACAAATATATAACAATTTTTGTTTTTAATATATTTTTAATATCTATTTTATTAAATTTAAAAATTAACTTAACAAATTAGTTATGTAAATTCATGTATTAAAAATTTACTGAAAATTATTTTTTTAATGATTAAATCTGAGTCTATCTTAGTCCCCAGATATTACCCCCAGAAGTACATTCTTTGTAAGTTCTGTGTTCAGGTTTTAGTGTAACTTGTGGAATTTTACAACTGCCTGTGACTGTATGTATTCTAATTGCTTCTAGAGAAATATTGGTTTCAGTTGATATTTTCAATGAGTATTTTTAGACTCATTATATCACCACACATTTCTTATTCAAGAATCAACTTGTCAGATATCAAATATTAATGACAAAATTATTAACAATCGTTCATACAATAATAAATGATGTTTTAAGTGGATTCGTATGTAATTTTGAAGCTAAGTGTTGTGAGTGAATCAGAAATAAGTTGAATTAAATCTAAAGTTTTTGACATGTTCCAAAGCAAAGAAGTTTCTTTGTGATGTATTGTAGGTTTTAAAATATTTTGCAAATGAATAAATAAATTTAATTATTTAAAAGCAATTACATACTGCATATGACCATATGGGAGATAATAAACTTTGTTACCCTCCGGATACAAGCAAGGGTCATCAATTCCGATCAAGGGTCCATATGAAGTGGTGGATTTAATATTTATAAAATAAATATTTCATAAATAGGTACTGGTACATATTTATAATTCCAAAATAAATGGTAGATATTAAGTGCAGTAAAAATTCGAGATAATAAAAATTATTACATTCCTGCACATGGAAAATCCGCCACTAACCGAAGGAAAACGAGAAAAACCTGGTCCAGGATGGGTAATATTTTGTTTATTTAATGATACTTGCATAGATGTGAAACATTAAAAGTTATACTGAATTATATTTGTTTATAATAATAATTTTGGTGTGATCATAAGTAATATTATTCCCTCTCCCAATTCTGTATTCCTTTCGACATATGAGCTGTGTGTTTAGGAGTGATGTCCGTATGACGACATTTCTAAAAATTTACGTTTATTTTTATGCCTGTCATGAGTGAGTACTTGTATTTCTGTAACTCAATTATAGAGGAAAAGTGGAGAAAAACCCGGGTCGGAATTGATCCATCCCGGCGACTTGAGCTTTTCTATTTTTCTTTGGGCACTTTGATCGGAAATGATGTAATTGTCACACGTTTGCATGGAGGATAAATTAACTTTCCGCCCTCCATGCTGCCTTTCGCAATTTTAACCGCTTTTTCGACTGTAATAAGTTTGTAAGTTGGTTGCCTACTCGACGTAGCGTCTAACTGACTTGACCAACTGAATGGTACAGCCTGTTTCAAAAAACAATAGTCTCGAGTTTGAACCTTCCGTTCAATTTTCCTTTCTGTTAAAATACAACCGGAGAGTAACTTAGTTTATTATCCCCCACGTGGTTTGCAACTGCTCTTTTGACGATAAAGTTTATTTATTTATACACCAAATTTTAGTTTATTTAATTCTACATGATAAGGTACGAATTATTTTTTTACTCGTTCCTGAGTATTTTTTATTGTGTTTGGAAGTTGGGTCACTCTGACTGGAATTGCTCCAGAAGATAATGCTCTATCTTAAATGGGAATTAACTTTGGCGAAATATACGCAACGGGAAATATGTTGACTAGCAATATTACCTAAGATTCGTAATGTGTAACACAATTTACATATTTTTACTCACAACTTCGTGGAGTGTTGAAACGTCAACAGTCAGGTGAAAATTGCGACGGACCGGGACTCGCACCCGGGTCATCCTGCTCTGGCCGCAGGAATACTATCCACTGCACCATCCGCCTCGACGTACGCTACTTCCACGTGGCCTGATCCGATGAACCTGGATCACATCCCCCTTCGAGGGATAAGTAACCACAGGCGGCTCCAATGCTGGTAGCTCTTAAGCCCGGTTATCGCGTACCTACGCGTCGGATGCATATTTGGTGGGATCAGGATCTTGTCTTGACCCAAGGTCTTGAATATGGAGACATAAAAACTTTCTATTAGGAACAGTTTTTGTTCCGTTTAATGAGAGAGAAACCTGGGGTAAAGATACTGACAGCGGTGGGTGGTGTAGTGGAAGCGTCTTCGCTGAGCGGGAGAGCGTGGGTTCAACCTCTGCTCGGCCGAACTAGGGTTTCCCTCACTTACTCCAGACTAATGTCGGTTCGGAACCATAAATTCCCTGGCAACGCAACATCTCTCCTTCCCAATTCCCTTACCCAAGTCCAACGCTTAGGTGGAAGAGCAGATCTCATGACCTGAACCTCGCTAAAAGGCATAAATAAAATAAAATACTGTTGCGAAATGACACAGACACTGTTTTGTCAGTGTTTACAATACGGAAGTCGAAAGGTCGATTTGACCGTTGGCGTGATCACAAAGTAAATTAGTGTCATCAGCAAAAAGAGCCATTTTGCAATCTGATGTGGAATATGACATGTCATTCACATACAACAAAATGGGACTGAGAATTGAACCTTGGGGAACTCTGCGAGTAAGTGGCTTTGCTTCTGAAAGGTAATGCTGAAGTGCTTTATTTTTAGTATATGATATTTCGACCTGTTGATATCTATCTTTTAAATAGGAAGTTAGCCATTGATGTGGAAGCCCACGAATTCCTAAAGAATGCAATTTTAAAAGGAGAATTTCGTGATCGATGACGTCGAATGCTTTGGATAAATCAAGAAAAACACCCTGAGAATTTTCTCCATGGTAACATCGTTTAAGAAAGAAAATATGGCGCTGGTGGTGGAAAAGGATTTCCTAAAACCGTGTTGATCGTCGGAGAGAATGTTATTTTTCGATAAAAAAATCTAGAAGACGCTTAGAGAACAATTTTTCTAGGATTTTTGAGAAAGTGAGTAGTAGAGATATTGGTCGGTAATTTCCAATATTAAGTTTGTTTCCTTTCTTGTATAAAGGTTTCACTTTAGCTCTCTTAAATATGTTAAGAAACACTCCTTCCGATAAAGAACTATTAAAAATATTTACGAGTGGATTTAATATAGCGTGGGACGAAGATTTAACAATAAACTCAGGTATATCATCTATGCCTCGTGAAATTTTGTTTTTTAATGAGCTGATCATTCTCATGACTTCACTGGCGTTAGTTTCGGAAGTGAACATAGAATGGGGCACTTGGGATATATTTGGAGGGTTTTGGTTTTGAGATATTGAATTCGTAATTTTACTTACTTCTGAGAAATAAGAATTAAACAAATTTGCAATGTCCTGTGGATTTGATACGATTTTGCCATCGTTTAGTGGAGAAATATTTTCTTCGCGATTTTCTGGTGACGTATATCTTTACAATATTCCACATGATTTTAGTATCTTCCTGACATTTTCCATAACTTCAGCTGCATAGACTACTTTTTGTAGAATAGTCTTATATTTACGAAAATAATAATGAAATTCGGGAGGTTACATATAGAGTTTTGAAAGATAATTCTATTTTTGGAAGAAATTGGGTGATCGTCCATCTATTGTATTTCTTTACGTTAATTAATTTGCGTCTTATGGGAAAGCTAGAGTTGTAACTTTTTAGGAATATCGAAATAAATACATTGAATTTGTCGTTGGTGTTTTGGCAATTGTAAACATATTTCCAAGTTTCTTCATGCAAATAATTTGTAGATATGGATAAAGTTGTGTCGTTGAACTACCTAGACTTGTAAAGGATTTCAAGTGGGTTTAGTTTCGTCTAGCTTTTGACATTAAAATGTTTTCAGAGTTGCTGGAGTAGATTTTTATAAGATGTGTTAGTTCTATAATTTTGTAGTTGCTAAAAAAATTGTTTTTGTAATTTCAAGATCGGCTAATCGAAGAATCTTCCATCATGTCTTAGAATAACCGTGTTTAAAAATAAAATGAGAATAAACAATTATCTTATTAATAATGGTACACTGATAGAACTCACTTGATAGAACACGGGTAATCAATGTGCGGTTTAGCCGAGTGAGTAAGTACCGACGGGTACCCAAACCCGGATCACCGTCTTCGTCGTCGTCCTACGGAGGTGTCAACCGCAGTCACAGTGCAGCGTGTCGAACAAATCATTCGTAATGAACGGTGTGTGGCCAAATCATTTGGGTGGCCGTCATTTTGAAACTGATGATGCCGTTATCCAAGAGGTAAATCATTGACTGCGACAGCAACCGAAATACTTCTTTGCCACCGACTTTCAAGGACTTTTGAAGAGATGGGATATGTGTGTGAATGTACATGGTGGTTATAACGAAAAGTGAAATAAATGTCAGCATGTTCTTTTGATTATTATTATTATTATTGCCTCTATCTAGTTTTATGACTTATTTATTGACATACCTATGTACTTTTCCAACCGTAACTTATGCATGAAAGTATCACTTCCATTACGGCTCAATAAAGTTATATTTTCATGAGCATTATTTATGTCAGGAAAATTGAGGTTAGGTTACGCATGTCACAAACATGGAGGTTTAATGTTTTTTATCAGAATTTTTTTTCGCCACATAATGTATGCCAGTGAAGTGTCTCCTCGAAGTTGTGACACCGCTCTTATTTCACCCGATTCTCTAAAAAAATTAAGGAAGGTGATCATGTCGAGTTCTAGATTTTTCGATTTCAGAACTTTTAGAGTGCTTTCTGTCATGATCAGGTGATTGTAGTACATAAACAAATAAATGAAATCATCTGACGAAGCGTCGCGAATGTTAATAAAACATCAGTCTACTTATGAGGTCGTTGAAAATATTTAAATAGGATTATGATAGTAGACGAGAATATTGTCCATATTATTTGATGCACATTATTTCGAAAATATTGCTATACTATTTTCGTACGCATTTGAGAGAGCTTAGGACACTTCCTCTTAACCCCTAATGAGCACGCAGTTCGGCCTCTCCGGGGTTAAGCTCTTAGTCACCTAATGAACCCAAAAAATTGACCGCGTTACTTTTTTATTTAACGTTTTTTACCATTTTAATGTTATTTTTGCAATCTACATTCAGTTACAAAGAAAATGGATCTAAACACTACATAATTACGACAAAATTATGGGTTTAGGTTCTTTCTTCCATTTACGGTTGATCCTAACCTTTTTAAATTTTATCGTACTTGGTAGTTGTGGGGTATTGGTAACGTTGTGAGCAACAAACCAACGACTTTTAATTAATAATTTTTTTATCGTAATTCTATAGAATTTCGACTCAATTTATTTGCAATTGTTTTATAGAACACAAATGTTAAATTATAATTGTTGTGTATGACATTAAATGTGTACGACACTAGTAATTTTACATCCAACAGTCGGTGACACTGTAGCTCACGCCTTCTCAAACTCTCCTTTTCCCGTTGTTTTTCTTCCGCTGACCGTCGACACGTCCACACGTTCCAGCGCTACATGCGCTCTCACACGCACTCCGATGGGTCGTTCTAGTTTGGCGGTTTCTCTGTTGTTATTCATCAACCCACAAATACAAAAAAATGATAATAAAGCGTTAAAGGAAGAAAGAAAAGTATTTATTTATTTACAGTCATAATATACATAGTTTACACACACACACACACACA